>JACEFZ010001900.1:920000-1105000 GCA_014155875.1 Cepaea nemoralis
TGCCAGTTCTTCTTCCCCCCCCCCCCCCCCCCCCCCTCCCACATTGACACGACCAGGGTGTCTTTACCGTCCCGTACCCGCCTTCGTGCTTGTCACTGGTGACGTGTTACTAATGTTAGAAAATTCTCGTAACGGATAGTCCATACACTTGTCTAGTCTAATAGTCTGCGTGGTCTAGTCTATTGTTCGGTATAGTCCAGTAGTCTAGCAGTCTGTCTAATATATTAGTCTAACTAGTCCAGTAGTCGGTCTAGTCTATTTGTCTAGTCTGGCATCGTGTCTAATCGATTAGCATATCTAGTCTAGTATAGTGCTTTGTGTAGCAGTTTGTCTAGTCCAGTCGTCTGTCTAATCTATTGGCCTATGTAGTTTGTCTAGACTATTAGCCTAAATAGTCTGTTAAGTCTGTTGGCATATGCAGTCAGTCTGGTCTATTAGTCATAGTCTATTAGCCTATGCTGTCTATCTAGTCTAACTGTCTTGTCTGGCAACCTGCCTAGTGTGTTAGCATATCTAGTCTATTATTCTGTCTAGTGTAGTAGTCTGCGATGTCTAGCTGTCTATCTGATCTACTATTCTATATTCTCTAGAGTCTAGACCAATATCATCCTAAAGTGGTACACGACCGTGAGCTTGAGATTAATACCCAGAAAGAGGTGAGCAGTCGTAAATACGATATATATTGAATGGGCGAGAAACGCGTCATGCTGACGGAGAACTAACTGGTTTCTGGTGGAAATAGAAATAATACAATGGACTGGGAACAGACAAACGAGGTGGTCCCCCGAGAAGCAGACGACAACCGCCATTGTATGAGAGTAAATTACACGCAGACGTCAATATTTTGAGCGAACGGGAGGGGGGGGGGGGCGAGAGAGAGAGAGAGAGAGAGAGAGAGAGAGAGAGAGAGAGAGAGAGAGAGAGAGAGAGAGAGAGAATGGTCTTAAAACTCAATGACAACAAGCATATGGGAAAGTGGGGGGAAAGAAGACACGGAGATAGCTACCTTGATGGCTTGGCCAAATGGCACAACAGAAATGAAAGAAAACACATGATTCGAGAATGTGGGGGGGGGGGGGGGGGGAAATCGTGTGAGAAGTGGATGGGGATTGCATACGCTTACCGGTATTGCGTTGAACTGAGTTGAGTTAAAAACCGACAACACTTCACTCGGGACATTGACATTCCTATATGTGCTCCGTCCCCTCGTTCAACAGCCAGCGAAGAATCATGCTACTAATCGTTCCCACCGCTATCCGATTTAAAGTTCTCCGCCCCCCCCCCCCCAGTTTTGAAACTCTTCCAGAACCCATGCCAATCCCCCGCAATCTCATTCTTTCCACATATTGGTTCTAAATCTGTTCTCCCGCCTTCTCCACCTGGTCCCACAAGCGCATGACCACCTCCCCCTTATCCACAGGTAATCTACCACCAAGAGGTGCATTCCCTGCTAGCCTATCAGCCTGTTCATTCCCCCCGCACCACCGAATGGCCTGGGCACAATATCCATACAATTCTCACAATCTGTGACCTCTGAAGTGACGATAGCCATTCCACACGAAACATTCCTTTCTCCACCTTACTAAGCACACTCTTTGAACCCGTAATGAATACAATGTGTTGCAGTAGTCTCCTCTAACCAACGGAATGCCGCTGTTACTGCCTCCACCTCCATTCTCATGCTGGAGGTCGTAGTCTCATATCCCAGACTCTCTTTATCAAGAATCGTCCATTAGCCTTTGTAATAAAACCCCAACCACTAAGTTTGTTTCTCACCACTGACCCATCAGTTTAGATGACTATGTTACTCTGGATTAGCTGTTGCACTTCAAACTCAGTGCTGCCCGCAGTCCCGTCTCTGCACTCACGACCCAGTGTTACTATTACATTGAGCCAGTCCGTCATGTTTTCCTGAACTTCAACCCACTCTTTTTCACGCTTGATGGTCTCCAGATCACACACCTAACGTATGGATATGTCTGCCTGTGCCATCCAAGACCTGCCACGTCTTAGTCTATGACCCTTGACCATATCCATGGCTTCATGCAGGGGGTGATCCCTATCTGTAGGAACTCTCAGGTACCACTTGGCCTGCTCGATACCTTTATCAAACCAACTATGGAAAATACAAAGAATTATCGCCGAAGCAACGGAGTACGCGCTTTGTGCTCGGTACCTTTATCAAACGACATGGTGTTTGATGATAATGTATGAGGGCGCCATGGATGCGGTCTATGAGGTAACCCCTGTCTGTTTTTGATGAGAGTCGACCATTATTTGTTGATTACCTACCAAAGTTAATGATCTCGAAAATTCCCCATGATGCTTGCGAAAAACGTCACCAATTAGGAGCAACCAATCGCGTCTATTCTTTTAAATGTTCTTAATTTCACAAAATTCCGTGTGTTTGTACTTGTCTCTATCAAGAGACAATAAACCGCATGATAAATAAATTCACGTTTTGATGGGCACTCATAGAAGTAGAGGAAGGAATGAGAGATTAGCGTAGTAGTAGTAGTAGTAGTAGTAGTAGTAGTAGTAGTAGTAGTAGTAGTAGTAGTAGTATTAGTAGTAGTAGTAGTATTAGTAGTAGTAGTAGTAGTAGTAGTATTAGTATTAGTAGTAGTAGTAGTAGTAGTATTAGTAGTAGTAGTAGTAGTATTAGTAGTAGTAGTAGTAGTAGTAGTAGTATTAGTAGTAGTAGTAGTAGTAGTAGTATTAGTAGTAGTAGTAGTAGTATTAGTAGTAGTAGTAGTAGCAGTAGTAGTAGTATTAGTAGTAGTAGTAGTATTAGTAGTAGTAGTAGTAGTAGTAGTAGTAGTAGTAGTAGTAGTAGTAGTAGTAGTAGTATTAGTAGTAGTAGTAGTAGTAGTAGTAGTAGTAGTAGTAGTAGTAGTAGTAGTAGTAGTAGTAGTAGTAGTAGTAGCAACAGCAGCGGTCTATTAAATGTTGATATTCGGGTTCTAAGAATATCTTGTTTACAGAAAAGAACAAACGAGTCCGTACGACAAGAACTGAATATTGAAGAAGGTTGGATACTAAAGACGATAAAACAAAGAAAATTCAAATATTTTGGTCACTTGAAACGTCATGAAAGTGTACAGAGAATAATCATGGAGGGGTATATGCCCGGGAAGAGAAGCATAGGAAGGCCAATAAGAAGATGGGTGCAGGATGTGGCAGATGATCTCCAGATGGGTGTATCGGACGCGAGACATCTTGCGTATGACTGAGAAGTCTTCCGGACGGTTTTTATGGGAGCGAAGTTCTGCAAAGGACATGCTACTGAATGAATGCTTCTATATGGCAGCTTCATTCGCTAACGCCGCGTGTCGTGACATTATCAATTATGCAGAACACTAGCCAGCTCCAAGATGATCGTTTCTAGCTCGGGTCTTATGCCGTTAAACACTCTCTGAATAAGTCCCAGAAGAGCTTTCTAATCTGACGATTATGTTCACGAAATGATGTCAGCGCCACGCGGAGACAACTAAATCCAATTTATTAGTCTGGCCAAATTCTGTGGCAAAAGGACACAATGCTGTATGGGACTGACTAATAATGTCGTGGTGGATGCGTCCTAAAGCGATGGAAATAAGACATCCCTAGTCATTGTATATTGTAAATATATAATTTATTACATAAATCCAATTATAAATCCAATTAATATATAAATCCAATTTATTAGTCTGGCCAAATTCTGCGGCAAAAGAAGGACACAATGCTGTATGGGACTGACTAATAATGTCGTGGTGGATGCGTCCTACCGCGATGAAAATAAGACATTCCTTGTCCTGGATTCTTCAAGTCGTACAAGAGAAAAGAACGAGTCGGCGGGGGCCATATCACCATCATCATCATCATCAACAACAACAACAACAACAACCCAGAACAAGAACAAAGATGAACGAACCAACGACATAATCGAAATGTTTAAGTCTCGATATGTGTAGATTTAATGCAAAACTGCATGTATGGTGTTCATGTACACCAATCAACGCCCCATGTGTGACTGCACTTCTTACGTTTACTTACCTAGAACACAGAGAAGAAATTTGGCAGCGTATTTTTTCTTATTATAAGGCCCACGTGAAAGCAAAACACGCGTGACTGCATTCTCACCATTATCCCCCCCCCCCCCCCTATCAGGCAGCTACTGTGACTTTCTCTGGCTGAATGAGTTTAAAGCCCGGTACAATTCACGCATCATCATCATCATCATCACGTGTCTTTTCCTGCGCAGAACTCTCCCCATAACAATCTTTCGAAATGCCCCGTATCATAAACCAGATACCGATACCCCACCTCTGTTGCTGTCATATGTACATTATCTATCTTCCTATTCTTGTCTTCCTACATGTACCACAGTGCAGTATTGGGGAATGTTATCTATCACATCTAGAATTCATCTACATTGTGGTCTTCCTGTTATCCGCTTCTCCAGTGTACATCCCTCTACACTTATTTATCCGGACATTCATGTTTTTGTACATGCCCAAAACGTTCCGTGGTCCTCAATTGTATGTGTCTTCAGTATTGCGTGTTTTTTTTTTTTGGCGGGGGGAGGGGGGGGGGTGTCTGTTCACTTTTTTGGTACAATGAATGTGTAGTATTTTCACATGTATACTGTATTAATAGCCGGTTCCGTGGCTAAAGGCTTGCGAACGCGGTTCGTGAGCCGGGTACCAGGCGTTCGAAGCTCAGCTGCGACCGATTTGTGCAGCAGACCGTGTCGCGTTGTGTTATAACGTGCTGGTATGGGAGCCGGTCGTTCAGAAAGAAATGGCAAACTACTGAACGTAACACTTGCCTCGTACATCAACAGCAGCTGAAAAATGCTGGTGTTGACTGCAACGTCCCGTAAGGGATACGCACCAAAAAAAAAAATTGGTTTGCTAAACATACAGGTTTAACAAGAGGGTTCGACACCAGCACCAGAGGATTTGGAAGCAGACTGCTATACGTTGGTTTCAATAGCGTGACAGTCGGTAGTTAAGAAAGGAATGGCAAGCTACTAAACATACAACTGGCCAGTAAATCACAAACAGATAGTACATGCTGGGGGTTGACTGCAACATCCTGTCAAGGACCTGCAATCTGAATTTCACACCTGTATGTTGACACAAGAAACGCGCATGATCTGACTTTTTTCCATTCAATCTTTTTCAATCCATAAATGCTATCATTGCTGTAGTTTTTGCAGAACAATGTTTCTTCTGTTAACTTCACACTGCCATCGCCATTCAGCGGCAGAGAACGCAGCCGAGGCAACCGGGTCACATTGGTAACGTGATATAGCTGGAAGCCAACAATGGCCTGCCCTGGATGATAGCCCTGTCTCACGGCAGCCATTAAGCCTGTGATAAATGTTCCATCCCCGCTCCTATCTGTGGCAGTCGCTAGGCGAGGCCATAGACAGGTACTGATTAGCGCGTACTATACCTCATTATCCGGTACTACAGCGGGATCTATGACTGTCAATGGGGCGGATGGTGTGTAGAGGTTAGGACCTCTGCGTCTGGCTTGTGCGGAATTCATTCGGTTCATGGTGTAAACTGCCGACTTTTACAAAATAAAAAGTTGCACGTCCCTTCACAGGACATCGCAATCAACCTCAGCATATATTAATTTTTTGTGAGTGTCTGCAATTTTAGAGGTCGGCTTGACAGAAAGGTTAAGCATACCAGCTCTTAAATCTCATGTGTGCTGGTGGCGGGGTAGTGGGTTAGTTCCCAATACCGGTCAGCTGGACTTTAACGTGGACTTGCAGTTCAGAATGACACACTACTGAACTTAAAACCGCCTAAAAAACCAACTTGGGGTTGACCACAACGCCCTGTGACTTCTTAGTTTGCCACAGATTTTTAACGGTCCACGCTCATGTCATTGTGAAAATCAACGCAAAGCGGTCTGCTGATAAATAAGGACAGGGTGGTATAACCCAAGTTGATCCGGGGATTGTGAATCGGCATCGTGTCTTCTAGGACAAAGGTGAGGTGGATTCATGGGCAAGTCAGACATCACTCGGCAGTTGGGAACAGAAGCAGGCCGTATATGCCACCACCTGGGCTCAGTTTCAATATCAGAGAATCTACAAACAACACAGAAGGCGTTTTGGTATAGTGAGTAGTACTCTAGTCTACCCAGACAAATCCCTGGCACAGAGGCCAGGGTCATTTGTCCCCGAACTGTACGGCTTTGGGATCGACCCAGCCACAAAAATGGATATCAGGTGATTGTCAGAACTTTCTGGGAATTGTTTGTAAAGGCAATGTGGCGAGGTAAGGACCTTGTCACCGCACCTTAAATGCGGTGACCTAGATTATGTGCAGGTGAAATGCTTCACTTCACAATAGCGGGTTCTGCCATGGGACTACTACCTTTACTCACAAAAAGAATATTTATTGCAGGCAGTTTGGTACAACCGAGTTCGCGCACTGTGATGAGAAATCTCTCGCGTGATCTCTCGGAGGAATGTGGGGCACTTATTAACATTCAAGACAATGTTTTCCCGTTGTGAATTTGAATGATGAAGACTCGAACAACAGGTTGAACAATTTACAGCCTGGCATGTTTCACTGCGTCTCGCCAGGTGCATTTGCGTCACGTGCTTTAGTCCAGTCGCGTGATTGATGAGACAAGGCGTAATCAAATGACATGATTGTCAGTTTAAACTTACGGTGGTAGCAGTTTTAAGTTTTTACTTTACTGGCACCTTGCCGTATTGGCAGACGATGGTTTGTTACGTTGTGTTTTAAAAAAGCATAACAACGGGGACCGTGGGTACTCCATAGCACAAAGCCTGGGCTGATTTGTAGAGACCACGTGTTGTCCATGCAGCATGATCCAAAACAGACAGTTTAAATTACTTTGGCAATATGTTTGTTGAAGATGTCCTTACAACATGAACAAAAAACAACAGGTTTGTTCTTGCGACAAAAATGAGATGATAAAACACAGACACTGTGTGCATACCTTACAACGAACTCTGCATCTAACAACATACCTAACTATTTCCATATACTATTTCCATATACTATTTTGTATTGTTATATCCTACTGCAGCTGTTACTTCTCTCATCTATTGAAGGATTCGTTGCTTTGATTTATGTTAATTAACTTATGTAAAATATACCCGACGAGATGCTGCGAAATATGTCCGACAATAAATAGTGCAGTCTATTATTTGTGTTTTCATTTTAGAACGTATGAATATATCCGAGTACAATAAAAGTTAGTATTAAATTTAAAAAATAAAACGAACCAAAAAATTTAAACAGATGGCATAGACAAAATATTGCAGGATTTCTTGTCTGGCATATTTCACCACATCTCGTCGGGTGCATAATGCAGTGATATATCATATGAAGTGGACAAGCAAATACTCTGGCTGAAATACTAAGAGCATATCGTTCGCATGTGCAGAACGTTATCCCAGAGGATATGCACCCGAGGAGATGCATCGAAATATGTCAGGAAAGAAATCGTGCAATACGTTGTTTACGGCTTCTGTTTCTAAATTCACTAAGGAAATACATTATTTTGAACCACAAAAACTACCTGTCTGTGAACTTCAAGGAAAGAAGATCATTATCATCACGTCCTTTTTTGTAGGTCTATCTAAACCACTGTGACATGTAATGTTGCCCAAAGTATTCCAGTTTCTCAGACATAATGCAATTCACGAGCCAGTTTTCTTTCTGCCATTGTCTTCTTGTAGAATGTCAATGTGTATTTCTTCTTTGATGCACGGGATTCTTTGATTGTTTTGACATTTTACTTAAGTTACATTTAACCGCACCGCTTCACTGACGCCGTCTCCGTGGCGAAAGGTTGTACGGACGCGGTTCGTGATCCTGCATACCCGCATTCGAAACACATCTGCGCGCGATTTGGCAGCAGACCGCGTTGCTCTGGGTTTTTTTACGAAATAGTATGGGTGCCGATCGTTCGGAAAGCAATGGCAAACTACTGAACGTAAACTTGCCAAGACATCAACAACAGCAAAAAATGCTGGTGTTGGCAGCAAAAGTCCTGAAAAGGATATGCAAGTAACTTTTATTTTTAACTTCACTGACAACTAGTATTAATATATGGAACGAAAGATCCCGGGGGACCCGTGGTCAAGTGGATAAATCGCCTGCCTCGCACTTCGAAGAATGTTTTTTTTAAATAAAATTCGCACTAAGTCATACGGTTCAAGAGTGCAATTTCCGCGGGAACTCCTGGTCGTCGTCGCTGGAGCTGCGGTTCGTACTTTTTGCGATACCTAGGGTAGGCCGCTGTGGAAAGAGACCGAGCCATATGACATAAAACCTGATACACTGAAGTAAATCCCCTCGGCTAATACTACACACAAAAGATCCGGAGGTTGAGTGATGTTTATGAAGAAATGAATATTGTGACAGACTCGAAGCGCCAGTGACAACAGTGGCTGAATAATGGCATGAATGTTAAACTGACCGCCATATATAGATTAACAGCTAGAATCAGTAGTAGTTGAGGGGACTTTGCTCTCAACACGAGTGGCTAAATGAACGCTTGGTTACAAACACGATGAACTTATGAAGTAACATAATTGCACTCCCGGCATTCCAATAAGTACCCCATCTCTATCTCCAGTAGGCAACGAAGAGTTCTCACGCCGTTGCCCCTTAATGTAGTCACCGGAGGGTCTTCTCCTGTACTATATGTTGTGTTTCGTGCATGTGTTTGTTTGCTGATGAAGGCTAGTCGCCGCAACGTCCTGTATGTGTCGTAATTCTATTCTGTAAGGCTACATTAGTTTCTGTTATTTTATATTGTTCGAGTTCCAGGTGAGCAGGAAATAAAAGCTACTGTGTATATTTCATGGGCTCCGACTTCAGTAGCTTAGGGGTCGTTACTGTTTATTTTCCCCGTCTTCTACTTTTAAGCATATCTGTGCCTTTTCCCCTCACCGTTTTTCCAAAGATTTACTTATACCTCCAAAAACAAACTTGCAAAAAGACGGGATTTGAGCGCGTGCACTAAGAGTTCACCTATTATCTAAGCATTGCAACTTAACTCCTCATGTCACATAGTCATTGGTCATTGGCACCTTGCCGTCTTGACAGACGATAGTTTGTGCTTTAAAAAGGCATAATAACTTTTAACTTTCACATAGTATTATTGCTTTAACCCATATAGACCCAGCAGTTTATTAGTTTTTAAGTAACAACAACTTAAAGGAGAAAATCGGAGCTTCTGAACTTTAAATGTTACAGAAACATTCTTAGAATATCATTCTAAGATAAATGCTGATATTCTACCAGATCTGAACACCGAAGAAAACGAACAGTATTATGGCTCAGAAACTGAAACACACTGGCCACATTAGAGGCCAGATTGGATTGAATACAAACCAAAACATAATTGAAAGGTGCAGTTCCCCCCATGGCGGGCATAGGACAATGCAGACCCCCGGGGGATCATAGTGCATTGGGGGGGGGGGGGGGGGGATAAGATTATTTCAAGATCGCATTAATACAAGAACTAGTGTTACTTGATATTGTTTTTCCCCACTAAATTTTACGGTTCTGTACTTCTCGCCCTAATGAAATTCGTTTTATAACGTAAGTAGACCCGCAAATCACGTTTTATGTAGATGTCTGGACTTGTTCTAGTATGTGTTATTAAATTCAGCTTCCATTGTTATGTATACTGTGTAAAGGCGGGGGGGGGGGGGGGGGGGGGGGGGTTTATAGGGAGGAAATTCGAAAGGGGGGAATGACGTTCTGAACATATGGTAAAGGAAGGCATGGGCGAAAAAAGGTTGAGAACCACTGATCTAAAGTGTGTGTCCCGTGAGTGAGTCAGCTACAAATAGGATATTAATTTGAAGGTGATTGCTGTCCAAAGAGAGCAATGGCTTAAAGTTGCTGTCGTGAACTAATGTAGTTTCAGCAGACGAAACAGAGACGGCGTGCGTGTATAAAACTTAGGGCAGAAGATGACAGACTAGGCATGGAATCAAACGTCTTGATGGAAGGTAAAATATAGAACTTGTAACAACTGAACTAGATAGCAGGACTGTGGATTTTATTTTTTAATTTTTTTGTTTTTGTTTCTCATTGCCGATTAAAAAAAAAAACCATTGCCTACAAGGGAAACCGATAACAACAACAACAACGATTGCCGCGGTGACGTATTGGCAAGGGCGCTAGCCTACCAAGACAGTGGTCCGAGGTCAATTCCCAGTTGTGACAGGGTGAATTTTTCTCACTGACACAGCTCTGAAGTGGACTTGGCCTCACAGCAAGGCGCCGGGTAGTTTTCTGGGGGTAGTCTTGGAGGAAAACGCATCGAGGAAAGGAAGTAGCGACTACACCTCTTTTCGCGGTGGCCAAGAACGTGTGGAGGCCTAACACTCGACACTCAACAGCCACGAGCCCATCTTTACCATTACCCTCTATATTCTATGCCATGGGCCTATCTTTACCATTACCCTCTATATTCTATGCCATGGGCCTATCTTTACCATTACCCTCTATATTCTATGCCATGGGCCTATCTTTACCATTACCCTCTATATTCTATGCCATGGGCCTATCTTTACCACTGTCCCCTATATCCTATGCCATGGGCCTATCTTTACCATTACCCTCTATATTCTATGCCATGGGCCTATCTTTACCACTGTCCCCTATATTATTTGCCATAGGCCTATCTTTACCACTGTCCCCTATATTATATGCCATGGGCCTATCTTTACCACTGTCCCCTATATTATATGCTATGGGCCTATCTTTACCACTGTCCCCTACATTATTTGCCATAGGCCTATCTTTACCACTGTCCCCTATAGTATATGCCATGGGCCTATCTTTACCACTGTCCCCTATATTATTTGCCACAGGCCTATCTTTACCACTGTCCCCTATATTCTATGCCATGGGCCTATCTTTACCACTGTCCCCTATATTATTTGCCATAGGCCTATCTTTACCACTGTCCCCTATATTATATGCCATTGGCCTATCTTTACCACTATCGTCTATATGCTATGCCATGGGCCTATCTTTACCACTGTCCCCTATATTATATGAGCCCTGACAACTTTGTCAAACTACAAATTCATTGTCAACACAAAACACTCACTTGATCATTACTACAATAGAAGTAATTAGTTACTTTCACAACTAACAATTACAACAACTATTGTGCATGTACGCGGAGAAGCAGAAAAGCAATACTTACCCCTCTATGAATGTGCTTTACTTTAAAATTTACTTTAATAGTCTTGTCATTAATACAACAGAAGTAACGAATTATGTTCACAACTAACAATTACAACAACTATTGTAAAGATACATGAAGAAATAGAAAAGCAGTACTTACCTCACTGTACGCGTCTTTTTGTTGTCCCAGCTACACTTCACGTCTTCGACTGATGGGAAGCAGGTCAGGAACTCTGGTTGTAGTAGATCTGACAGGTAAAGAAGCCAGTACTTCTCGGCCCCTGACTCCATTAGTAACTCAGCGGAGTACTCACAGTAATATCTGAATAACGAACCTAACTCAAAGCCGGCAAACATTCTTGACAAATTGTCCAAAACGCAGCTGCGGCTCTGAGCTCTTGGTTCTATTACCTTCATAGTACCGCCCGATGTACGTCTGGCGTTGGCAAACCTACTCTGTATGAATGTTAAATACACAGTGAATGTTTTCTTGTGGCAGCAGCTTTCATTTTAATATAGTTCATTGCTGTTTCCCCGTTTGCTGGTGTTTCAGAAACCAGTCGTAACGCAGGTGACGATATTGCCACAATTTATTTTAATGATTTTGTCTTAATCAAATCAGAGTTGGGTGACATTTTCGCGCCAGATAAGTCGAAGAAACAGTGGAGGCAAGCAGTAGCAGACAGTGAACCATGACTGGTGGGATCCGCTGTTATAAATAGAACTATGCCAAGCAGTTACTATAAAGTGTAAAAAAGCTTCTCACTGCCGGATACTTAACTGTTACCATCTGTTTATAGCACACTATAAGAATAAACACAATCGATGCATCACTTCATTACAAAGAAGTATTGACAAAGAGTTGTTACATTCATAGTGAGTCAGTGCGCCTTTCCTCCCTTTTGTAACATCTTACCAAAACATTTCGAGAACAAAAACGCCAGCCAGGCACGCGAAGCTCACCAGAAGTGCATTGTCTGAAGTCACCACATCAAAAAATTTACTGATGCAATCACGTCCGAGTAGGAAAACACAAAGCAACGATGCTAATATATTCGTCACGGTTGAACTGTTTTCCTGTATCGAATAATGACATCATAAATATACAGCTAGCTTATCATAACACTGCACGTTCGTATCATGAGCTCAAGGCGGGACGCATTCAACATACGACACGCAAGCAAACGTCCTATAAATACCACCATTGACAGTGCAGTACCAACTACAATTTCCCATCTCCGCTGAACAACTCAACCGAAACCGCGGCATACAGCAGCGAAGTAAGCACTGTTATATGGAACTACAATACACCGGCACACACCATGAGTGAACTGTCATCAAGGCACATAGATAAACAGGGATTTACACAGCTTCCTGACTTAAAAGACACAGTAACAATGTTTTACTACCGTCGCCAAATGACGATTGAGATCAACAAATAAAGTGAAAATCAACTCCCGAGGGCGGTCTGCCACGGGACCTAGTAACCTACATTTTCGGCTGACCTAATTTCGTGTACTTTAGCTGGAACACGAGACGCCTGGGGTAAGAACAAACAAAAGGGTAGTAGTGGTAGTGGGAGCAACCATCACTTTTGTAGGATAGGGGTGATCAATTTAAACACAAAGACTATTTTTGGCACACTGACTTTGCTCTTAATCAAAACTACTTAAACCTCTCTTTAACTTAACAAGGCCTACTCAGTAAATGTCTAAGAGAAAGCACAGAAACGAGAAAAGCCAGTTCTAATTAACGGGCCACCATCCGTCTACCCCCCTCTAAAAGTACTTTAGCGCAGACAACCAAATTCAGATGTCATTCTCACTACAGCTAAACCAATGGTTTTTCTTGGCCACACTGACCCACTTTCCGGAGACCAAAGTGGGTGGGAACTAGTGTTGCGTGCACTTTTACCAGACAATCGAATCGATGCGTGAATCAGGGGCGAAAATTGAACAGGACCTGTAATCTAAAAGAGCGGACCAGGCCGCTAAAAACGGATGAGTCGTGTGGTGAGACTAACAAAGTCTGGAGACACCACACGACGCCAACGTCTGCCACTGGAAACCATGGCAACTAGACTACACCGCCTTTCCGCGCACTCACCAACCCCCGCGTGTCTATGTAATCAATTGTGTGTAGTGACATCACCGTACTTTTACATACATTACACAATACATACATCATCAATAAGTGCCTTCTCCATAATGAAGGTCGGCCGGAACGAGTGTCTAACAATGTCTGTCTTATCTTCAGAGAGGATTTTTCTAGTCATTGATTTCGTTGGTGCCGTCTGCCCATAGGTAAACAATGTCTCAATGAACATGATCAAGAGGATAGAGGAGGGGTCGATCCGAAGAGAATGGTTGCTGCCTCTGAAGCGGTCTCGGCTGGCAAAGATTAGTTTCATCTTCGTGCCAGGTCATGCGGGAGTACAAGGAAATGAGCGGGCTGACAAGCTCGCAGGTGAGGCTACTGTGGAGGGCGGACGCGCCATGGACCAGGCTGACATTCTGAATGCTCTACGAGAAGTGAGACTTTTGCGAGAACCAAGTGATGACTGTGAATCTACAACAATGGCCAGACTGCGGGAGCAGCAAATTAAAAGAGGGGTGGCCAAACACCCCCCCCCCCCTGAAATATAGTGTTTTCACAATTTATGGTGTCCACCTATTAGATAAAAGTAATACATGGAACTCGCAGCTGCAGGGTTGTGATGTGCTAATGATATTATATCGCCGTTTTATGGGATTAGATGACCAACGCCATTCATCATCCATTGTTTCTTCCTCTACTCTGAACAAAGAGTCGTGATATTTTACAGATGGAAGTGTCCTTACCGGGATTTCGAGCTGGTAGCTTCACACAAGTCCTGACTGCTATACTTTGAAACTTAAATGACAGAAGACGTGACTAATAGAACTGATAACTTAACCAGGGGAGACGTGACACAAAAACTGGTAACTTAACCACGACAGACTTGACACAAAAACTGGTAACAACCACGACAGACGTGACACAAAAACTGGTAACTTAACCACGACAGACGTGACACAAAAACTGGTAACTTAACCACGACAGACGTGACAAAAAACTGGTAACAACCACGACAGACGTGACACAAAAACTGGTAGCTTAACCACGACAGACGTGACACAAAAACTGGCATCTTAACCACAGGAGACGTGACAACAAAAACCGGTAACTTAACCACAGGAAACGCGACAACAAAAACTGGTAACCACGGGAGACGTGACTACAAGACCGCGTAGACAAAGGAAAATTGACAAATTCCGCGTTCCTTACATTCGTTGTCCCTTGCGATTGTATTCTTGTAAACTTAACAAATTCCTCGTTCCTTACGATTGTGTTCTTGGAAAGTTAACAAATTTCACGTTCCTTACATCCATTGTCCCTTGCGGTTGTATTCTTGTAAACTTAACAAATTCCACGTTCCTTACATCCATTGTCCCTTGCGATTGTGTTCTTGTAAAGTTAACAAATTCCACATTCCTTACAATCATTGTCCCCTGGGATTGTGCTCTTGTAAAGTTAACAGGTTCCTCGTTCCTTACATTCTTTGTCTCTTGCGATTGTGTTCTCGGAAAGTTAACAAATTCCAGGTTCTTTACATTCATTGCCCATTGTGATTGGTTTTTTTTTCTAAGTTTACAAATTCCACGTCCCTTACATTCATTGTCCCTTGCGATTGTGTTCTTGAAAAATCAACAAATTCCACGTTCGTTACATTAATTGTCCCTCGCGATTGTGTTCTTGTAAAGTTAAGTTACATTCATTGTCCCCTGTGCTTGTGTTCTTGTAAAGTTGACAAATTCCACGTTCAGAATTTTGTTGATGTACTCAGTGGGTAAGAATCAAATTCACTGCTCACAGATATCACTACACGTGCCCCAGTCTCCTCCCATAGATCGTACAAGGAGCATCACAGCACAGCGTTCGAACTCCGTGGTACGGACGAGGCCCAAGTGTGTGTATACTAGAAACACACGGTATAAATATTAACCTGTGAGTTAGTTGCATGTCCTTCACATGACGTTACAGTCAACCGTAGCATTTATTAGATGCTTGTGATTTACAAGGCAATTTTACTCTCAGTAGTTTGCCACTAAATTTTTATTTTCTGAAAGGCCGACGCCTCATATAATTAAAACCAACGCAATGCCATCTGCTGCCAAATCGCCCGCATCTTATTTCTAACACCGAGTCGGCACATCGGAGAACTGTGAAACCACGCCCCAATAACATTTTACCCGTCCAGCGGCCAATACCACCTGCATTTTTTTTTTCAATTTCCACATGCCGATTTATTTTGAACACGAGCAGTGTACATTAATGGTTCTCTGAATGTTTCGCCACTGCCTGAAAAGACTAGGCAAAGGATCAGTTAGTGCGGGTACTACATCTGTTTCTTTTTCACCAAAACCCACATATTCTAAGCATTAAATCGGACGAGGTCTGCACGAATCCCAGAGTAACTCCTCTCTCTTTGCTGAATTCTTTACTGGCACTATTTAATACTCTCAGAAAACAGACCCTATAAAACATGATAAGAGGACAACGATATTTGCACATAAAGAAAGCGTGGGGTATAAATGTAAGGATGTGGAAGAAATGTTCAGAAAAACAAAAGAATAAAAGGGGGGAGGGGGAGAGGCAGTAACTGACAGAGTATTAACATTAAAAACATAAATATGACATGATACAGTTACACAGAAAGACAGTTCGGAATAAAAATACTCGGATAAGGATCTCGAAGAAATGTTCAGAAAAACAAAAGCATTTAAGTACACTACTCCGAGTAGTCGTTGCATGTTGTCTAATGTCAAACAGCTTTCAACATCCAATCCTCCCCCTGTCAGTTATTTTAATTGTCATTAGAGCAGCATCAATCGAAAGTAAGCCAGGGACCCTCTTCTCCACCTGGCAATGTACTGGGTATATGGTGCCAGCCACATATGTGTGTGCCCCAATCGGCACTCTATGAGTGGTGTAGTCAGTATCACAAAAGCCGCCATTACTCCACAAACCATTTCCTGGAACCAATGCTAGGCCACCGGTCTCCCAGGTCTAGGTGTTGCACGACTTTATCCGTAATCCCGTATAATCTCGTGAGTAACGTGACATGCGCGAGAATTGGTAGCGGTTCTCTACGCGTCAGTAACTTACGGGGTATGTGAGCCGGTCGCACATAAAGCAATGGCAAACTACTGAGCGTAATCTTGTAAAAGATGTTGATGTTGACAGCGATGTCATGTAAAGGATATGCCAGTGGTTCTCAGCCGGTGGGGAATTCTCCCCCAGGGGGGATTTTTAGGATTTCAGGGGGGGGGGGGGGGAATTAAGATTATTTCAAGATCGCATTAATACAAGAACCAGTCACTTGATATTGTTTTGTCCCTCTAAATTTTACGGTTCTGTACTTCTCGACCTAATGAAATTCGTTTTATAACGTAAGTAGACCAGCAAATCACGTTTTATGTAGATTTCTAGACTTGTTCTAGTATGTGTTATTAAATTTAGCTTCCATTTTTATGTATACTGGGTAAGAGTGGGGGGGGGGGGGGATTTATAGGGAGGAAATTCGAAAGGGGGGAATTACGCTCTGAACATGTGGTAAGGGTAGGGGCATGGGCCAAAAAAGGTTGAGAACAACTGGGATATGCGAACAACAACAAAAAATGTTAGGACGGCTTCACCTGTGTGAGCCCAGATCACTGACCCCCACTTCCCTCTCTTTTTCGAAGGGATTCGAACATATGACGGCTCGACCAGCAGGTAAGCATGCTAGCTACCGCGGCTGTTATCAATTGATATGTTGTGAATACATCACATAATAAGTTACATCCCGAATAGACACAAACAAGAACGCACGCTGTTTGTCAATATGTGCATACTGTATAAAACGATCAAGTAATTGCGATAATAATACACTAGACGGCTCGGATCATATCGTCTACAGAAGCATCGGCAAACACTAAATCGTAACCACGATAGCCAGAGAACGCCGTTCGGTGTTCTTCGGCCATCAATATTATCGATTCCGCTGAGGTCATCTGCTTTATTTCTGTAACAAAGCAATAGCGTATAACCAAGTCACAAGAGTGCATGCTGAGGGGGCGGCACGTGTTAAGTAGTCCGTTTAGATATAATTAGCCGAAGCACAAGTGCCGGATAGTGTGTCAGACCATACAGATACCGCAACGGGTTGGTTGAGCGGCCGTGAGTCGTCTGAAAAATTATGAGTTTTAACTCTGAAATTCGAGAACTGGCCCGATGGACACATAACTGGACTGTAAATAGTACCATTAGTATTGGGACTCTTCGCTGGTTGTTGAAATCGGGGACAGGGTGAGTAGGGAATGTCCTGAGTGCTGTGATGTTAGTTCTGGAAACTCAGCTCTTAAATCCGACGTATTGGCGTTCAGGTGGCCTATCCCTCCCCCACTCTCCACGGGAGAGTGTGTTGCGGAGCTGGCTCTCCCCTCGCCAAGCCCATAAATCAGCAGAGAGTGCGAGACCTACTGGAACTTCACATTTGCTGAGAGGCACCATAGGATGTAATCACGACATGATTCAGCCCAGCCCATATTTCACTGACTTTCACAGACTTCAACCCAATGCCCAGGGTGAGCTGCAACGTGTAAAGAAGCCATCTAGCGGGTAAAAGATACAATAAAGTCTTCCCTTAGGACAGCCTGTTCTGG
Source organism: Cepaea nemoralis (assembly GCA_014155875.1). Classification (NCBI taxonomy): domain Eukaryota; kingdom Metazoa; phylum Mollusca; class Gastropoda; order Stylommatophora; family Helicidae; genus Cepaea; species Cepaea nemoralis. Next base: position 937,924 of record JACEFZ010001900.1, read on the forward strand.
AAACGCGCGCCTCCATAAAGATATATCGCTAGCAAAGTGTATGGAGTCTATACTGTTGATATGGTACTAGACGAAGATAACAAATACTGACATTTCACAAGATTTGAACAGCGAAGAAAGCTGGCCCATATACACACAACATCATGACCCAGAAACTGAAATATTTTGGTCATATTAAACGCCAGTAGTTTGGAAGGCATAGGATACTAGAGACGTCCGGGCGTGCACATGTACTAGGCAGGGGGGGGGGGGGGGGGGCAAAAGAACGATATTCTCTCCTGCGTCCAGTGATGACAGCGACGTTCTGTAATTGATACGACACATGATGATAATGACCGATGTATGCATGTAAGTTCTGGACAATAAGAACAGACGCTGAGAAACATTTGGCAGCAGAATTCATGTTGTTTCTGACGGAAAATCAAAGAATACCATGGAAGAAGAGAACATCAAAGAATAGAATAGACGGAGAGAACATGAAATGAGGCTGTCTTTCAGGCAACATATTAAACCGTAAAGTGATTAGATACAGGTACAGACAGTCAATATGTTTGGGCATATTTAAAAAAAACAATTAGTTGCATGTCCTCCACAGGACGTAGCAGTCAACCTCAGCATTTTCGCGATTGATGGGGAAATTTTACGTTCAGTAGTTTGCCACTGCTTTCTGAAAGACCGGCACCTATACCTTTTTCGAAAAAAACCAGCACCGCTGCGTTTCGAACCCGGGTATACGGGCTCACAAACCGCGTTCGCAAGCCCTTAGCCACGGCGCCGGCTTGGGCATATTACAAGGTGGGAAACCGTGGTAGCGGAGAGGTTAGGTCTCCAGCTGTCTGCCTCGTGCCCTGAAGATCGTAGGTTCGTTCCCCCGCGTCGCTCAGACCATGAGTGCAATGTTACCGGAGAATCCCGAGGGTCATGGCAGGAGCTACATTCTGCGGAGAGAGACTGTGCCTGACGGGGTAAAACCCGGTGTAATGAATCTGACTTGAGTACGTTGTGTGGCCACACACTGGCCTGTCGACTGGGTGGTCATGGGTGCGCACCCACACCCAGGCGTATTTGTAAAATTTACTTGCCCAAAAGAACAAGTGAAAGACAAAACATATAAATAAATGCCTGAATGGCTTGACCAAATGTCACACGAGACAAACATGTGATGGGCGGGCAGAGGAGCAAAGAGACAGATATGTGAGCAGACAGACAGCGTGTGTGATTGCAAACTACGATCGCCCGCGATTACCGGCACGGCACACAATAACAAGCGTTACCTATTGATCTAACTCGTGTACTAGGAGTACAATCAATGCCTGCTGCCAGTAACGACACGCTATGTACAAGCCAGTTAGAAAGGCGATGCCACATTCAGGCGTGGCAGGGGCAGATAATGCGCGCACAGGCACGATAGCTATCAGCGCGGGAGAGTTGAAAGCCAGTCGCATTAACAGCATTACGTCACTGAGTGTTTTATAAATAGACATTGATCCGCTGACCTGAATCAGACAGTGGTGAATATGCAAATTCAGGAAAACGATAGTCTCTCAAACTACTGGCATATCCGAGGGAAGGCCCGGCACACGAAGCATATATGTTTATCAAGTGGAACCCGTGTAGTCAGCGCCAAGTAAAATATTAGCTCGAATTGTGCAGTCAACTATGTCAGATAACATGGGTGCAGTGAGCTACATGACAGATGTAATGGGACAGTGAGCCACATGTCCGATGTAATGGGACAGAGAGCTAAATATAAGATGTAAATGGACAGAGAGCTAAATGTCAGATGTAATGGGACATAGAACTAAATGTCAGATGTAATGGGACATAGAACTAAATGTGAGATGTAATGGGACAGAGAGCTAAATGTCAGATGTAAATGGACAGAGAGCTAAATGTCAGATGTAATGGGACATAGAACTAAATGTCAGATGTAATGGGACAGAGAGCTAAACGTTAGATATAATGAGACAGAGAGCTAAATCTAAGATATGAGACAGAGAGCTAAATGTAAGATATAATGAGACAGAGATGAGACAGAGGGCTAAATGTCCGATATCTTCTTCTCTTCTTTGCGTTCATCCGGAGTGTTTTTTCAGATGTGATTGCGGTGTGTCTAGTTAGGCACCCTTGGATCGAAACCCTTAGGCCAACACATCCGGCTTTTAGCGTGCATTTTTGACCAGGTTAGCATTCCTGGGAGACTCTCACTTTTGTGGTACTGTCCACCTCCCAGCTGGTAAAGTTGGAAGAGTCGGAGACTGCACGGTCATCCCTCAAATGAAGGCAGGGACAGTCCATAGCATTTTCCGCCATCCTGGGTGGCTTCCATAATTGCAGGGCCGGCACATAGCGCCCTGGTACTGGGCACACAGAGGGAATCGTCACGTCCTGCTCATGGCTGCTTTAATTCCTCACTTCAATATATTGGGCATTTCGTTCACCCCGAGCCTTTCCCGCACAAACCAAGCTGGTCTGCAGTCAGTATCCACTAAGCGAGTTTTTCGGACATGTGCTTGTCGTTGTGTCCGTCAGAGCTGTTCCAGACACGTCGGACATTCGGAAACTATCTAGTCAGAGCTGTTCCGAACAAAAGCGGCATTCGGAAACTAGGTAGTCAGAGCTGTTCCTAGCACAAGAGACAATCGGACGAGACAATTCACTCGGACGTAATTGCGTAGTGTCAATTTTTAGTTTGCCACCCGTAGGACGACACTTCCGACTTCCGGCGGGCATTTTTTAATGAGGTTAGCCTTCCTCTGGTTTCGTAGCACGTAAGACTGTTGTGATGTCGCCAACATCTCAGCTGGTCAAGATAGAACGATCAGCGACATCGAGGTCGGCCCTCAAGGGAAGGCAGGGGCAGACCTTGGGCATTCCCTTGCTATCCAAGGAGGCTTCCATAATTGCAGAGCCGGCACATATTGCTCTGAGACTGGGCTCACCCGAGGAGTTGCCACGTCCTGCTCATGGCTGCTTTAGTTCCTCACTTCCATGTGTTGGGCAACCCGTTTGCCACTGATCGCTCAAACACACACCAGGAGCGGTCAGACTGCGAGCGACATCCACTCGGTAAGCTTTTTATTTTGACTTCGGACCACGCAATAGGTCCGCTCGCCGTGCGTTCCATTTTGCGTCATTGAGACGTTCTTCCACTTTTGTCTATACTCTCTGTGAGCTGGATACAGACAGTTTTCGTAGCCATTTCCTTCGACTGGGGCACTTTTCTGACTTTTCGTACTCGCTCACCAGGTAGGCTACATGTGCTGCCGGCTCAGCACCTTACCTTCGTGCAGCAGTGGGCGAGAAACGGCCTGGCCCTCTCATCCGGGAGTCTCTCATATTCCCCAGCTGAGAGCCTTCGAACATGTAATAGAACTGAGCATGTAGCTTGCTCAGTATCACGCTTCTATTTTTCGGTAGGCGGGTATCGGCCTGGCTCTCAGATGTGAGGGTTTGTGGCTTAGAGGCGTTCAGCCACAGCCCTCGACAGGGAGCATTAAGAGTTTTGTCCGGACCAAAAGCGTCTGCCTTCGTGCCTTCGTGCACCTTTTTAAACTTTTGACTGCTATCCTCAGTCACCTGCAGAGCAGCAGGTTGTGTCTCTCTTAGTCTGGTCCCTATCCCATATGCTGTCCGATATGTAGTTTTTTCACCCATCGGCAAGCACATGGGGTCGATGGGACACGCAAGCTCCCCCACCACGGCAAGGTGGAGACACATCGGGGGAGAAATGTCCGATATAATGCGATGGAGAGCTAAATGTCAGATATGATGAGACAGGGAGTTAATATCAGATAAGAGACAGAGAGCTAAATGTCAGATATGATGAGACCGAGAGCTAAATGTAAGATATAATGAGACAGAGAGCTAAATGTCAGATATAATGAGACCGAGAGCTAAATGTCAGATATGCGATGGAGAGCTAAATGTCAGATATGATGAGACAGAGAGCTAAACATTAGATATAATGAGACAGAGAGCTAAACGTTAGATATAATGAGACAGAGAGCTAAATGTAAGATATAATGAGACAGAGAGCTAAATGTCAGATATAATGCGACGGAGAGCTAAATGTCAGATATGATGAGACAGAGAGGTAAATGTCAGATATAATGAGACAGGGAGCTAAATGTAAGATATAATGATACAGGGAGCTAAACATTAGATATAATGAGACAGAGAGCTAAATGTAAGATATAATGAAACAGAGAGCTAAATGTAAGATATAATGAGACAGAGGGCTAAATGTCAGATATAATGCGATGGAGAGCTAAATGTCAGATATGATGAGACAGGGAGTTAATATCAGATAAGAGACAGAGAGCTAATGTCAGATATGATGAGACAGAGAGCTAAATGTAAGATATAATGAGACAGAGAGCTAAATGTCAGATATAATGAGACCGAGAGCTAAATGTCAGATATGCGATGGAGAGATAAATGTCAGATATGCGATGGAGAGCTAAATGTCAGATATGATGAGACAGAGAGCTAAATGTCAGATATAATGAGACAGAGAGCTAAACGTTAGATATAATGAGACAGAGAGCTAAATGTCAGATATGAGACAGAGAGCTAAATGTCAGATATGAGACAGAGAGCTAAATGTCAGATATGATGAGGCAGAGAGGTAAATGTCAGATATAATGAGACAGAGGGCTAAATGTCAGATATAATGAGACAGAGAGCTAAATGTCAGATATAATGAGGCAGAGGGCTAAATGTAAGATATAATGAGACAGAGCTAAATGTCAGATATGAGACAGAGAGCTAAATGTAAGATATAATGAGACAGAGAGCTAAATGTCAGATATGAGACAGAGAGCTAAATGTCAGATATAATGAGACAGAGACATAAATGTCAGATATAATGAGACAGAGAGCTAAATGTCAGATATAATGAGACAGAGACATAAATGTCAGATATAATGAGACAGAGAGCTAAATGTCAGATATGAGACAGAGAGCTAAATGTCAGATATAATGAGACAGAGGGCTAAATGTCAGATATAGCAGGATAACGAGCTAACTGTCAGATATTATGGGGCAGATGATATTAACAACAGGCATGGTGTCGTAACCCGACAGTCCCAAGTGGAGCAATCCCAGGATGTAAGGCACTGTAACCATATCTCCAGAACTGCAGTAGCAATGACAGGTATAGCCAGTCAGTACAAGTCCCTATCACATGCCGTAGACGCACATGAGCTATACCCATATTTGTATTGACCAACCAGCATTCGGTGGCTGATGTGCCAGTATCACACTGGTCGCCTTTACTTCCCAATACATTTCCTGTTACCCATTTTTAATTGCGTCGACCTGGGAGCCCATTTAAACTTTTTAAATTGTAATCTGCTAGTTGCATGTCCTTTGCAGGATGTGGCAATCAACCCCAACCCCATGTTGATTTACTGGGCAATCTAAAACTCAAAGGTCCTACACTTCCATACAAACGAACAAGACACACCGACACACACAAAGCAGATTCTTTAGCAACCAACACATGCTCAAGCACACGTTTTATCAACATGCCTAACTGCTGTTACTGATGAACTTCTACCAGTAACTCTATAAACAATATTGCATATGACAAAACCACATGTTGCATGAGCTGTTGTCACACTTACTAGCATGCAATAATGCCATCTATGACAGAAAACATTACAGGAACTGGCAACACTTTTACCACATGTCCCAGTTTTCAGATATAAACAATTTGCTGATCTTAATCACTTTTTAGAGTGAATAATAAATGAAGGATACCCTAAAACTGCTTCACGGTGCCTGAGGTGAGAGCGACAGAACCCAAGAACGTTGTGAAATACGAAAAACTGTTGCAGGAATGAAAAGGGGGATATGAACCACCTGATGTTATCACCATGAAAAACTTGTAGGAATGAAAGGGGGGATATGAATCCTAAACTAGTATATGAGCCACCTGAAGTAGTTACCATAACCACACAGGCCATAAGATCAGGACTAACACAGGCCAAGCCCCGGAGCACCTCTGCGTGGTTCAGGATATCCACAGTAGTCTGGCCAACACTCCAAGGACAATGCCTCTCCACACTTGTGAAGCTTCAATATACGTACTTATCCTCACTTGCAAAGCTCCATAATCGGTAATACACACTCTGCTGGTTTCTACATGTGGAGAGGGGCAGGAGAGCTCTTCAACACAGCTCCCTACAGAAATGGTGCTTTGGTACTTGGTCGGGAGGCAAGTTTCTACACCAGCCTCACCTCAATTGATGTCAGCCCTTTTCAGGGCTCAGGTATTCTGAATTTTCTTGAAGATGATGCAAGAGCCTTTCCAACCAACCAACCAATTGCCAGTGGGTAGAAATATCTAACCAGCTTCTGAGGTTTAGGAGATAATGAGCTGCAGTGTTTCATAATTTACTGACATACAAAGTCGAGGGTTAAAAATCAACCACATGCTATTTGGAAGCAGATCATTTTGCACTGACTTTGATGGTATGAGATGTCAGCTGTTCAGAAGGCAACGGTAAACTACTGAACTAAAAGTGCCAATATTTAACTTTGTATTAATTATCTTATATCTGATTGTTATTTTTGGACAAAAGTAGTGACTATCAAAACGTTGGACAGTTGTGTTGTGTTTTATTCTTATTTATTGATTGATATTTGTCTTAGTTTTCATTATATTATGACATTATTTTTGCTGATTTCCGCCTGCACAAATTGCTTTGTTTATGTGAACTGAGATCCTAGTCAGGTATGTAGCTGTATGCATTTTTATTGTATGTTCTCGGGATTTAATCTTGCAATTTTGTTTGATTATGCACAATAAATGTTGGGGTTGATTGCAATGTGTCACAAAGGACATGCAACTAACGTGTGTTTAGAACTGTCTACACCTGGATTAGGACATACAACAGAGTTTAGTTTCCCCACTGTTCCCATTTTGTGCTGATGATTATCAAGACTCATGGCATATAGTTACTCAAGCATGGCATATAGAATACATTGCCAAAAGCTACACCAATCAAAACATCACATGGCAGTGATCCAGCATAACACACAATATCCATCTGAATCTAAGAGTCTCTATACAGCAGTGCATATAAATAGATGATAATACTGGCCTGGGGCCGACATTTGACACAAACAGGGTTACAGCCTCCTCTTCTGCTCTTTATCTCCCATCTGAATATAGGCCCTCAAGTAATGGGTGCTAAGCGCTCCTATCCTTTGCTATCTCTGTGACCTCTCTCTATATCTTCCCCATATTAATTCTGTCTTTAATTCTCTTCTTACCCTAGTGCAAGGAAATGCAACCTAAAGACTACATGTCATGGCAGGGCAGACCAGGACCTAAGCCTTGGTTGACAACTGGTCTAGGATTGAAGCTCTGACAGGCGGACAGTTAGAGTATTGCCTTGCTAATCTGGCAGCTTCTGCAGCGTGTCTTGCTCCAGACATATTGGTGTTACCTTTCCTCTGAAGTAAACTAGGCAGGCCAAGAGAGGGATCGTGCTGCATGGGCAACACATGGTCTCTAAATGCAGCCCAGGCTTTTTGTTATGGAGATGTATAACTCTATTTTATAAACTATCATCTGTCAAGATGGCAAGGTGCCAATCAGTCAATTCTCTTCTCCATGTGTTTTTAGGTCTCCCATTATTTCGATGGCACTGAGGGTTATAGACAAGGAATTTCCAGATATACCATTATCAGGTTTTCTCAATGTGTGTCCTATTCAGTGCCAGCATCTTTACCTCAAATACTGACTCGCTGATATTTGTTTAGTTCTCTCCATGACCTCCACTTTTTAAATTTCCTGACAATTTATTCCTCCTATTCTGCACAGGTACCAATTATTGAATGATTGTGGTTTATTACCCATTGTTTTAGTTGTCAAGGTTTCTGATCTATACAGAGTACTCAATAAACTTGTGAGTTGAACATTCTAAGTTTGACTAAGTTTAACTTCCTTTGATTTCCACAAGATTCCCAGTGCTATGATGCCTGCCTCTTGCCTTGTGTATTCTCATTTTAATATCTCTTATCTACAATTGCATCAATCGCTGGGGAGGAAAATTATGATTTTGAGCTCAATGTTACACAGATTCTTGAAAGACCGTGGACCAAGAATTGAAAAGTTACTGGTGTTTCAAAAGATCTAAACATGAGGACAACTGGCTCATGGACAGTTTTATGTCTCAGAAACTAAAGTACTTTGGTTAAATACCACAGAGGCTTGGAGAAATCAGTGATGGAGGACATGATTCCTGAGAGAGGAGACCAGGATAGACCAGCTGGAAGGTGGACACAGGGCATTGCAGACACCTTGGGATTGAGGGTGTGTGAGGTGGGAGAAATGGCCAGGGATAGAGAGGATTGAGGGTGTGTGAGGTGGGAGAAATGGCCAGGGATAGAGAGGATTGAGGGTGTGTGAGGTGGGAGAAATGGCCAGGGATAGAGAGGATTGAGGGTGTGAGAGGTGAGAAAAATGGCCAGGGATAGAGAGGATTGAGGGTGTGTGAGGTGGGAGAAATGGCCAGGGATAGAGAGGATTGAGGGTGTGTGAGGTGAGAGAAATGGCCAGGGATAGAGAGGATTGAGGGTGAGAGAAATGGCCAGGGATAGAGAGGATTGAGGGTGTGTGAGGTGGGAGAAATGGCCAGGGATAGAGAGGATTGAGGGTGTGAGATGAGAGAAATGGCCAGGGATAGAGAGAATTGAGGGTGTGTGATGTGGGAGAAATGGCCAGGGATAGAGAGGATTGAGGGTGTGTGAGGTGGGAGAAATGGCCAGAGATAGAGAGGATTTTCAGCGCAACATGACAGTGGTTTTCTGTGAAGAATGTGCTACACGATGATCTACAGCCACAACTACAATTACTTGATTATTGTCACTTGAGGTATTGCAGGCCCCATTAATCTATGCAGTCTATCTTCTCATGTGCTACAATCTTATGACTGAAGCAGCTCAAGCTAACTCCTCTCAGGATGGATTCCACCCCTTCCCCACCACCCCCACATACATTTCTGGGCTCATCCTACCGTTGGAAAAAAGAAGACTAGACAAAAAGATTTCTCTGTAAGGAAAGGCGGTTAGAAAGGTAATCGGTCACCTGATCTCTGTGCCATCATATACTATTGCTTGTGCTTCATTCTTATTGCAATAAATGCCATGGGACTCTAGTTTTAGCCTATCATCAGGGTTATCAATATTCAGTAACACAGAATTAGTTACACAACACCCCACACAATTAGTTACACAACACCCCACACAATTAGTCACACAACACCCCACACAATTAGTCACACAACACCCCACACAATTAGTCACACAACACCCCACTCTTACTCTTAGCTTGTATCGTAATGCACCCCGAAGCAGACTGGGCAGATGGTCAGTAGAACAAATAAAGAACCCTTCCACAAGCCTTAAAGTGCATTGGGAACATGGTGCTACCCCCATATTTCTATAGACACAGCGGCACCCGGTGATGTGATCAATATCACACCAGCCGCCTTCACTTCCAAAAACAGTTTCCCAACACCTACTTTAGGGTGGGTCGATCTGGGAGCCCGTGTAAATATTGGAATCCGCCAAGCTGCAGATGGAACCCATGACCACCAGGCAAGTGTGTTACCATGGCTCCCTCTGTTTACTTGGATGGATGGAGGATGTATGTGTGGGTGATGAGGGTGTTTGTAGGTGGGGGATGTGTGGGTGGGAGATGGGTGGGGAGATGTGTGTGTGTAGGGATGTGAATGGGGGAATGTGTGTGCAGGGATGTGTGTGTGGGTGGGCGGGGGAGGTGTGATTAGGTGTGTAATCTGCGGATGGGTAAAGGATGTATGTGAGGGTGGGGTGTGTGTGTTTGGCTGCGTAGTTGGGGTGTGTGAGTGTGGGTGGGTAGATGGAAGATGTATGAGTTGATGGGTGGGTGGAGGATGTGTGGGTGTGAGTGGTTGAGGGATGAGTACGTGAGTGGATGGATGTGTGTGGGGGATGAGTGTATGGGTGGGGGATGTGTGTGGGTGGGAGGTGTGTGTTTGCGGATGTGGGATGTGTTTGGATGGGGGTGTGTGTGGGTGGGTGAGTATGTGTAGGTTGGTGGATGGGTGGGGGATGTGTGTGTGTGGGTTCTTCTTCTTCTGCGTTCATCCAGAGTTTTTTTTCCCCGGACGTGATTGCGCTGTGCCTGTTTACAGCAGAGCTGTGTTCTTACACCATTAGGCCGACACATCTGACTTCTGCAGGCATTTGTTGACCAGGTTAACCTTCCTGGGGTGTGTGGGTTCAGGATGTGTGGGTGGGTTGGAGGAGACTGTGTGGGTGGGGATGTGTGTAAGTGGGGGAAATGTGAGTGGGTGTGGGTAGGTGCAGGATGTGTGGGTTGGTGGGGATGTGTGGTTGGGGGTGTGTGTATGGCTGAGTGGTTGGGGTGCGTGTGGGTGGGTGGAGGAGGATGTGTGTGTGTGTGAGATGTGTGTAAGTGGGGAGATGTGTGGGTGAATGCATGTATGTGTGCCTGGGGGATTTGTGGTGAGTGGGAGATGTGTGTGTAGGTGGGGGTGTGTGGGTATGGGATGTGGGAGATGGGTGGAGGCATGTATGTGTGCCTGGGTGTGTGTATGTATGGTTGGGTGGGGGATGTGTGTGTGTGGGGGGGGGGGATGGGTGAGTGGGTGGGGGATGTGTCTTATAACATGGTAATATGCATTGTTTATGTTTACAACATTCTTTTGACAATGTTTTTTCTTATGTGAATGTATTCTGTACTATTGACGAACGAAAGATGAGTGATTGGAAGGGCTGAATGTAAGACGGGCCTGCGTGCCCAATTTGTTACCCTTTAAAAATAAAGTCAGTTCGTTCGTACTTGTTATGCAAGTTACTCAGTCACACAGTAGGCATGCAGGTTTAACATGATTGATTGATTGATTGATCTAGGAATTGACATCACAGCATTCGGGACATTCCCATAAGCGCTCCGTCCCCATCCTCAGCAACCAGCGAAGAGTTCCAACACTAATAGTTCCAGTGGCAATCTGATTATATGTCCGTCTCGCCTTTCCTCTGAGCGTCGAGCGTCGGCCAGATGCCCTCGTCACTCCTCGCTGCCTCATTCTAACCAGACTATGGTGATCCATCTGCTCATCCGAGGTGTACACGTGCTCCCACAAGGCAGCAACCACATCTGCCTTGTCATGCATCAATACTCCACCAAGTTCTGCCGAGCCAGCCAATCTGTCTGCCTGTTCATTTCCCAGCACACCGGCATGCCCAGGAGAAAAGATCCAGGTGATGCTTACTACCCGTGACCTCCGAAGCGAAGCAAGCCACTCTGCACGAAGTTTGCCTGTTCTCACCCTTCTCAGCATGCTTTCTGAGTCAGTTACAATCACAATATGTGTATGTATCGTGTTTTCTATCCAGCGGAAAGCTGCACTGACCGCCTCCACCTCCATTCTTAAGTTAGATGTAGTGTCATCATACGCCAGGCTCTCCTGCACCAAACGCCGACCATTAGTTTTAACATGTCACCATCAACCACTGCCATCTCCGCAGGGAAAGTCAATGGTAAGGATCTTCAGCAATTTCTGTCCAGAGCCTTTGTACATTCTGCTAGACTGCACCTTGACCATATTTCGATGTCTGTTCTATACCTTTGATGCCCTCTAGTTCTTTTGCCCTCATATTACTAATACTGCCCAACTACAACCCTTTGAACAATGTGTATGTATGAACACTGACATAAATCAAGACCCTGAAGCAAATACAAGGTTAGAATTGAATTGTAAGAAGACACAGATTATGGTCATCACCAGGAGGGAAGAAATACTACAATGTAATGTACAAGTAAATGGGCACATTCTTAAACAAGTGAATCGGTACAGCTATCTCGGAACAGTCATAACATCTGATGGGAGATGCCTTGAAGAGATTAGAACAGGAATTGCCATTGCGAAGGCAGCCTCTTGCAAGATGAAAAACATACTGACCAATAAAAAGATATCAATTGAAACGAGAAAAAGAGTGTTGAAGTGCTACATAGAACCTGCACTTTTATATGGACGTGAAGCGTAGACAATGAGCAGACAAGCTGAAAAACATCTGATGGCTGTGGAAATTTGGTTTCTGAGGAAAATGCAAATAATACAATGGACAGACAGAAAAACCAATGAAAAAGTCCTTCAAGAAAGAAATGAAGATCGTAAACTGATTAGTCATTAGATGTAGACAGTCAAAATTTTTTGGGAATGTTTGAGAAGAAATGAATTGGAGAACTTGGTGACAACTGGCAAGATGGAAGGGAAGAGACCAAGGGTAAGACCAAGAATTAAATACCTGGATGGCTTGGCCACATGGCATGGTCGAGACAGAAACACGGAGCTGATCCAAGACTCTGGTGATCGAGTGAGATGGCAGAACATGACCGCACGCTTATAGGCATGGCACATGATGATGATGATGAGTGGCCAAGGCATTAATGTCTCTCCACAGATATGGACCCCATGGCATTCATGTCTCTCCACAGATATGGACCCCATGGCATTCATGTCTCTCCACAGATATCGACCCCATGCCAAGTGGCCAAGGTATTCATACCTCTCCACAGATATGGACCCCATGGCATTCATGTCTCTCCACAGATATCGACCCCATGCCAAGTGGCCAAGGTATTCATACCTCTCCACAGATATGGACCCCATGGCATTCATGTCTCTCCACAGATATCGACCCCATGCCAAGTGGCCAAGGTATTCATACCTCACCACAGATATTGACCCCATGCCAAGTGGCCAAGGTATTCATACCTCTCCACAGATATTGATCCCATGACAAGTGGCCAAGTCATTCATACCTCTCCACAGATATCGACCCCATGTCAAGTCATTCATACCTCTCCACAGATATTGATCCCATGACAAGTGGCCAAGTCATTCATACCTCTCCACAGATATTGATCCCATGACAAGTGGCCAAGTCATTCATACCTCTCCACAGATATTGATCCCATGACAAGTGGCCAAGTCATTCATACCTCTCCACAGATACAGACCCCATGTCAAGTCATTCATACCTCTCCACAGATATTGACCCCATGTCAAGTCATTCATACCTCTCCACAGATATTGACCCCATGTCAAGTCATTCATACCTCTCCACAGATATTGATCCCATGACAAGTGGCCAAGTCATTCATACCTCTCCACAGATATTGACCCCATGACAAGTGGCCAAGTCATTCATACCTCTCCACAGATATTGATCCCATGACAAGTGGCCAAGTCATTCATATCTCTCCACAGATATTGACCCCATGTCAAGTCATTCATACCTCTCCACAGATATTGACCCCATGTCAAGTCATTCATACCTCTCCACAGATATTGACCCCATGTCAAGTCATTCATACCTCTCCACAGATATTGACCCCATGTCAAGTCATTCATACCTCTCCACAGATATTGACCCCATGTCAAGTCATTCATACCTCTCCACAGATATTGACCCCATGACAAGTGGCCAAGTCATTCATACCTCTCCACAGATATTGATCCCATGACAAGTGGCCAAGTCATTCATACCTCTCCACAGATATTGACCCCATGACAAGTGGCCAAGTCATTCATACCTCTCCACAGATATTGACCCCATGACAAGTGGCCAAGTCATTCATACCTCTCCACAGATATTGACCCCATGACAAGTGGCCAAGTCATTCATACCTCTCCACAGATATTGATCCCATGACAAGTGGCCAAGTCATTCATACCTCTCCACAGATATTGATCCCATGACAAGTGGCCAAGTCATTCATACCTCTCCACAGATATTGACCCCATGCCAAGTCATTCATACCTCTCCACAGATACGGACCCCATGTCAAGTCATTCATACCTCTCCACAGATATTGATCCCATGACAAGTGGCCAAGTCATTCATACCTCTCCACAGATATTGACCCCATGCCAAGTGGCCAAGTCATTCATACCTCTCCACAGATACAGACCCCATGTCAAGTCATTCATACCTCTCCACAGATATTGACCCCATGCCAAGTGGCCAAGTCATTCATACCTCTCCACAGATATTGACCCCATGTCAAGTGGCCAAGTCATTCATACCTCTCCACAGATATTGACCCCATGACAAGTGGCCAAGTCATTCATACCTCTCCACAGATATTGACCCCATGTCAAGTGGCCAAGTCATTCATACCTCGCCACAGATATCGACCCAGTGACAAGTGGCCAAGTCATTCATACCTCTCCACAGATATTGACCCCATGCCAAGTCATTCATACCTCTCCACAGATATCGACCCCATGTCAAGTCATTCATACCTCTCCACAGATATCGACCCCATGTCAAGTCATTCATACCTCTCCACAGATATTGACCCCATGCCAAGTCATTCATACCTCTCCACAGATATTGACCCCATGCCAAGTCATTCATACCTCTCCATAGATATTGACCCCATGTCAAGTGGCCAAGTCATTCATACCTCTCCACAGATATTGACCCCATGACAAGTGGCCAAGGCATTCATACCTCTCCACAGATATTGACCCCATGACAAGTGGCCAAGTCATTCATACCTCTCCACAGATATTGATCCCATGCCAAGTCATTCATACCTCTCCACAGATATAGACCCCATGCCAAGTGGCCAAGTCATTCATACCTCTCCACAGATATTGACCCCATGACAAGTGGCCAAGTCATTCATACCACTCCACAGATATTGACCCCATGACAAGAGGCCAAGTCATTCATACCTCTCCACAGATATTGACCCCATGACAAGTGGCCAAGTCATTCATACCTCTCCACAGATATTGATCCCATGCCAAGTCATTCATACCTCTCCACAGATATTGATCCCATGTCAAGTCATTCATACCTCTCCACAGATATTGACCCCATGACAAGTGGCCAAGTCATTCATACCTCTCCACAGATATTGATCCCATGCCAAGTCATTCATACCTCTCCACAGATATTGACCCCATGACAAGTGGTCAAGTCATTCATACCTCTCCACAGATATTGATCCCATGCCAAGTGGCCAAGTCATTCATACCTCTCCACAGATATTGATCCCATGCCAAGTCATTCATACCTCTCCACAGATATTGACCCCATGTCAAGTGGCCAAGTCATTCATACCTCTCCACAGATATTGATCCCATGCCAAGTCATTCATACCTCTCCACAGATATTGACCCCATGACAAGTGGCCAAGTCATTCATACCTCTCCACAGATATTGATCCCATGCCAAGTCATTCATACCTCTCCACAGATATCGACCCCATGACAAGTGGCCAAGTCATTCATACCTCTCCACAGATATTGACCCCATGTCAAGTGGCCAAGTCATTCATACCTCTCCACAGATATTGACCCCATGACAAGTGGCCAAGTCATTCATACCTCTCCACAGATATTGACCCCATGACAAGTGGTCAAGTCATTCATACCTCTCCACAGATATTGACCCCATGACAAGTGGCCAAGGCATTCATACCTCTCCACAGATATTGACCCCATGACAAGTGGTCAAGTCATTCATACCTCTCCACAGATATTGATCCCATGTCAAGTCATTCATACCTCTCCACAGATATTGATCCCATGTCAAGTCATTCATACCTCTCCACAGATATTGACCCCATGTCAAGTCATTCATACCTCTCCACAGATATTGATCCCATGTCAAGTCATTCATACCTCTCCACAGATATTGATCCCATGTCAAGTGGCCAAGGCATTCATACCTCTCCACAGATATTGACCCCATGACAAGAGGCCAAGTCATTCATACCTCTCCACAGATATTGACCCCATGACAAGTGGTCAAGTCATTCATACCTCTCCACAGATATTGATCCCATGCCAAGTGGCCAAGTCATTCATACCTCTCCACAGATATTGATCCCATGCCAAGTCATTCATACCTCTCCACAGATATTGACCCCATGTCAAGTGGCCAAGTCATTCATACCTCTCCACAGATATTGATCCCATGCCAAGTCATTCATACCTCTCCACAGATATTGACCCCATGACAAGTGGCCAAGTCATTCATACCTCTCCACAGATATTGATCCCATGCCAAGTCATTCATACCTCTCCACAGATATCGACCCCATGACAAGTGGCCAAGTCATTCATACCTCTCCACAGATATTGACCCCATGTCAAGTGGCCAAGTCATTCATACCTCTCCACAGATATTGACCCCATGACAAGTGGCCAAGTCATTCATACCTCTCCACAGATATTGACCCCATGACAAGTGGTCAAGTCATTCATACCTCTCCACAGATATTGATCCCATGTCAAGTGGCCAAGGCATTCATACCTCTCCACAGATACGGATCCCATGTCAAGTCATTCATACCTCTCCACAGATATTGATCCCATGTCAAGTCATTCATACCTCTCCACAGATATTGACCCCATGTCAAGTCATTCATACCTCTCCACAGATATTGATCCCATGTCAAGTCATTCATACCTCTCCACAGATATTGATCCCATGTCAAGTGGCCAAGGCATTCATACCTCTCCACAGATACGGATCCCATGTCAAGTCATTCATACCTCTCCACAGATATTGATCCCATGCCAAGTCATTCATACCTCTCCACAGATATTGACCCCATGTCAAGTCATTCATACCTCTCCACAGATATTGATCCCATGTCAAGTCATTCATACCTCTCCACAGATATTGATCCCATGTCAAGTCATTCATACCTCTCCACAGATATTGATCCCATGTCAAGTCATTCATACCTCTCCACAGATATTGATCCCATGTCAAGTGGCCAAGGCATTCATACCTCTCCACAGATATTGACCCCATGACAAGAGGCCAAGTCATTCATACCTCTCCACAGATATTGACCCCATGACAAGTGGCCAAGGCATTCATGTCTGTCCACACATTTGTGTCCCTGGTGTTCTGAATCAATTCCATTGATGCCAAACTTCCTAGCCATCGTCAGAGACAATCCAGCTTCACTTCTCTCCATCTGCCTCTGCTTCTTTTATCGCTAATATTTCCAGTCATTACGATGTTCTCCAATGTCTCTCTGTTAATCATATGACTAAAAGAAAGCTATCGGTGTCTTTCAAATAGCTGTGTATGACACTGTACATTCATTAGCTTCTTCAGGGAACTCTTTAGTTACTCGAGTCATCCCAGGTATTCACAGCATTTGTCTCAAAAACCACATCTCGAAAAAAAAGTTTGTTTGTTTGTTTGTTCATCTCTGTTGCACTCAAGGTCTTCCTAATATTTTTGTTCACTTTCCAGAACTCACTGTCATACAGTAGAACAGGTTAAACATTTGTCTAATTCTCCCACATCTTAAAGAATTTGTTTCTATCCAGCTCATTCTCTGACCCTGCAATAACACATTTCAAAAAGCTTGCAAGTCCTATTCATCTTTTCCATTTCATGTTTTGGCGCCACATATTGCTGTGGGCCAGATGTGTGTTGTGATTGTTCTTTTCTGCAGAATAGATATTACTGAAAGTTATGAAAGTAATAATATCACTTACCCTATCTCCCTTGAAAATCTTCCATTCAGATTCAGGAATTGGTTCAACAAGTTCTGGTGGGCCTTTTCTGGACAAATTTGCCTCTTTCGCAGCATCTGTCCAAGGCATGTTCTCGTCAAACTGCCACTTCTTCCTTTTGACGGACCTCCAGCCCTGTAGAGGTTTGTATATGGAATACCCAGTTGCAGCTTCTATTTCTCGATGTATATATTTTTTGAAGTATCCGCATACCACAACACTGATTCGCATGGTTGTCCAATTTGTACCTAAGCAATGAACATGAAAATACATTTTCAGCTCTTTAGAAACAGCTTATTATGTTTGTAACATTACTTAGAAAGAAAAATGACCAACATAACATATCCACGTAATTTACACGCTGAAAGAGGACAGGGCCAGGCTCCCTGGCCTAGGGGTAACATCTTTCTCCGTAATCCCATATATTCTGGTAACGTAACCTGCGCGAGAATCGGTAGCGGTTCTCATCACGTTGGTAAATGCTGATGTTGACTGCAACGTCCTGTAAGGGATATACAACACACACAAAAAGGGGGGACAGGCACTTTAAAATTTCAGAAGTGAGAGCATTGAAATAGCAGATAAAGAGGTGAAACAGTTAATACAAATTAACCAAAGTGGTAACAGACAAAAACAGAAGAAAAAAGAAACAGAATGCCTAAGGTCCATTCAGAATTTTTTTTTGGAAGGGGGGGGGAGAGAGAGAGAGAGAGAGAGAGAGAGAGAGAGAGAGAGAGAGAGAGAGAGAGAGAGAGAGAGAGAGAGAGAGAGAGAGAGAGAGAGAGAGAGAGAGAGAGAGAGAGAGAGAGAGAGAGAGAGAGAGAGAGAGAGAGAGAGAGAGAGAGAACCTCGCTCACTTTGAACTCAAGCGTAGTCCATACACACTACTTCTAGACATGCTGGACTGAATTTTGTGTGTGGGTTAGCTTTCCCTATTAACAGTGTTCTTTGCCATCAGGAGAACCCACCCTGACTTCAGAGGTACTTGTAATTTACGTCCCCAAGTCAAGAACGATAAGCCAACATTTTAGTCCAACTGTCCGGTGTAGAGGTTGAACCCCTTATCTCAGCATCAGCATACGGGAAGTTTAAGAACATGTATTCTTATCCATTCAATGCTGATCTACCATTCAGAAAATGAAGCTAGACCCATAGTTTTATAGATCAACCAGCAATCAGTAGGTTATGTGGCCGACATCATGCTGGACGCCTTGACTTCCCAAGACATTTCATGGTACACATTGTCAACTGGATCAGCCTGATCTATGTTAATCCTTTTCATTAGCCTCTTCCAGTTACTCTGGCAGTCTGAGGTATTCTAACATTCGTCTCAGGAATAGCATCTTCATTGTGTTTAAGCTTCTCCTAATCTGCTCATTAACAAAGCATGATTTGGTGCCTTATATCACAACAGGTTCTATATAACATTTCAGCACTCAGTGATAGTGTTCAAGCTTCTCCTAATCTGCTCATTAACAAAGCATGATTTGGTGCCTTATATCACAACAGGTTCTATATCACATTTCAGCACTCAGTGATAGTGTTCAAGCTTCTCCTAATCTGCTCATTAACAAAGCATGATTTGGTGCCTTATATCACAAAAGGTTCTATATCACATTTCAGCACTCAGTGATAGTGTTTAAGCTTCTCCTAATCTGCTCATTAACAAAGCATGATTTGGTGCCTTATATCACAACAGGTTCTATATCACATTTCAGCACTCAGTGATAGTGTTTAAGCTTCTCCTAATCTGCTCATTAACAAAGCATGATTTGGTGCCTTATATCACAACAGGTTCTATATCACATTTCAGCACTCAGTGATAGTGTTTAAGCTTCTCCTAATCTGCTCATTAACAAAGCATGATTTGGTGCCTTATATCACAACAGGTTCTATATCACATTTCAGCACTCAGTGATAGTGTTTAAGCTTCTCCTAATCTGCTCATTAACAAAGCATGATTTGGTGCCTTATATCACAACAGGTTCTATATAACATTTCAGTACTCAGTGATAGTGTTTAAGCTTCTCCTAATCTGCTCATTAACAAAGCATGATTTGGTGCCTTATATCACAACAGGTTCTATATCACATTTCAGCACTCAGTGATAGTGTTTAAGCTTCTCCTAATCTGCTCATTAACAAAGCATGATTTGGTGCCTTATATCACAACAGGTTCTATATAACATTTCAGCACTCAGTGATAGTGTTTAAGCTTCTCCTAATCTGCTCATTAACAAAGCATGATTTGGTGCCTTATATCACAACAGGTTCTATATCACATTTCAGCACTCAGTGATAGTGTTTAAGCTTCTCCTAATCTGCTCATTAACAAAGCATGATTTG
Source organism: Cepaea nemoralis (assembly GCA_014155875.1). Lineage (NCBI taxonomy): Eukaryota > Metazoa > Mollusca > Gastropoda > Stylommatophora > Helicidae > Cepaea > Cepaea nemoralis. Next base: position 957,857 of record JACEFZ010001900.1, read on the forward strand.
GTGCCTTATATCACAACAGGTTCTATATAACATTTCAGCACTCAGTGATAGTGTTTAAGCTTCTCCTAATCTGCTCATTAACAAAGCATGATTTGGTGCCTTATATCACAACAGGTTCTATATCACATTTCAGCACTCAGTGATAGTGTTTAAGCTTCTCCTAATCTGCTCATTAACAAAGCATGATTTGGTGCCTTATATCACAACAGGTTCTATATCACATTTCAGCACTCAGTGATAGTGTTCAAGCTTCTCCTAATCTGCTCATTAACAAAGCATGATTTGGTGCCTTATATCACAACAGGTTCTATATCACATTTCAGCACTCAGTGATAGTGTTTAAGCTTCTCCTAATCTGCTCATTAACAAAGCATGATTTGGTGCCTTATATCACAACAGGTTCTATATCACATTTCAGCACTCAGTGATAGTGTTTAAGCTTCTCCTAATCTGCTCATTAACAAAGCATGATTTGGTGCCTTATATCACAACAGGTTCTATATCACATTTCAGCACTCAGTGATAGTGTTCAAGCTTCTCCTAATCTGCTCATTAACAAAGCATGATTTGGTGCCTTATATCACAACAGGTTCTATATCACATTTCAGCACTCAGTGATAGTGTTTAAGCTTCTCCTAATCTGCTCATTAACAAAGCATGATTTGGTGCCTTATATCACAACAGGTTCTATATCACATTTCAGCACTCAGTGATAGTGTTTAAGCTTCTCCTAATCTGCTCATTAACAAGCATGATTTGGTGCCTTATATCACAAACAGGTTCTATATCACATTTCAGCACTCAGTGATAGTGTTTAAGCTTCTCCTAATCTGCTCATTAACAAAGCATGATTTGGTGCCTTATATCACAACAGGTTCTATATCACATTTCAGCACTCAGTGATAGTGTTTAAGCTTCTCCTAATCTGCTCATTAACAAAGCATGATTTGGTGCCTTATATCACAACAGGTTCTATATCACATTTCAGCACTCAGTGATAGTGTTTAAGCTTCTCCTAATCTGCTCATAACAAAGCATGATTTGGTGCCTTATATCACAACAGGTTCTATATCACATTTCAGCACTCAGTGATAGTGTTTAAGCTTCTCCTAATCTGCTCATTAACAAAGCATGATTTGGTGCCTTATATCACAACAGGTTCTATATAACATTTCAGCACTCAGTGATAGTGTTTAAGCTTCTCCTAATCTGCTCATTAACAAAGCATGATTTGGTGCCTTATATCACAACAGGTTCTATATCACATTTCAGCACTCAGTGATAGTGTTTAAGCTTCTCCTAATCTGCTCATTAACAAAGCATGATTTGGTGCCTTATATCACAACTGGTTCTATATCACATTTCAGCACTCAGTGATAGTGTTTAAGCTTCTCCTAATCTGCTCATTAACAAAGCATGATTTGGTGCCTTATATCACACAGGTTCTATATAACATTTCAGCACTCAGTGATAGTGTTTAAGCTTCTCCTAATCTGCTCATTAACAAAGCATGATTTGGTGCCCTTATATCACAACAGGTTCTATATCCACATTTCAGCACTCAGTGATAGTGTTTAAGCTCTCTCCTAATCTGCTCATTAACAAAGCATGATTTGGTGCCCTTATATCACAACAGGTTTCTATAACATTTCAGCACTCAGTGATAGTGTTTAAGCTTCTCCTAATCTGCTCATTAACAAAGCATGATTTGGTGCCTTATATCACAACAGGTTCTATATAACATTTCAGCACTCAGTGATAGTGTTTAAGCTTCTCCTAATCTGCTCATTAACAAAGCATGATTTGGTGCCTTATATCACAACAGGTTCTATATCACATTTCAGCACTCAGTGATAGTGTTTAAGCTTCTCCTAATCTGCTCATTAACAAAGCATGATTTGGTGCCTTATATCACAACAGGTTCTATATCACATTTCAGCACTCAGTGATAGTGTTCAAGCTTCTCCTAATCTGCTCATTAACAAAGCATGATTTGGTGCCTTATATCACAACAGGTTCTATATCACATTTCAGCACTCAGTGATAGTGTTTAAGCTTCTCCTAATCTGCTCATTAACAAAGCATGATTTGGTGCCTTATATCACAACAGGTTCTATATCACATTTCAGCACTCAGTGATAGTGTTTAAGCTTCTCCTAATCTGCTCATTAACAAAGCATGATTTGGTGCCTTATATCACAACAGGTTCTATATCACATTTCAGCACTCAGTGATAGTGTTCAAGCTTCTCCTAATCTGCTCATTAACAAAGCATGATTTGGTGCCTATACTCACAACAGGTTCTATATCACATTTCAGCACTCAGTGATAGTGTTTAAGCTTCTCCTAATCTGCTCATTAACAAAGCATGATTTGGTGCCTTATATCACAACAGGTTCTATATCACATTTCAGCACTCAGTGATAGTGTTAAGCTTCTCCTAATCTGCTCATTAACAAAGCATGATTTGGTGCCTTATATCACAACAGGTTCTATATCACATTTCAGCACTCAGTGATAGTGTTTAAGCTTCTCCTAATCTGCTCATTAACAAGCATGATTTGGTGCCTTATATCACAACAGGTTCTATATCACATTTCAGCACTCAGTGATAGTGTTTAAGCTTCTCCTAATCTGCTCATTAACAAAGCATGATTTGGTGCCTTATATCACAACAGGTTCTATATCACATTTCAGCACTCAGTGATAGTGTTTAAGCTTCTCCTAATCTGCTCATTAACAAAGCATGATTTGGTTGCCTTATATCACAACAGGTTCTATATCACATTTCAGCACTCAGTGATAGTGTTTAAGCTTCTCCTAATCTGCTCATTAACAAAGCATGATTTGGTGCCTTATATCACAACAGGTTCTATATAACATTTCAGCACTCAGTGATAGTGTTTAAGCTTCTCCTAATCTGCTCATTAACAAAGCATGATTTGGTGCCTTATATCACAACAGGTTCTATATCACATTTCAGCACTCAGTGATAGTGTTTAAGCTTCTCCTAATCTGCTCATTAACAAAGCATGATTTGGTGCCTTATATCACAACTGGTTCTATATCACATTTCAGCACTCAGTGATAGTGTTTAAGCTTCTCCTAATCTGCTCATTAACAAAGCATGATTTGGTGCCTTATATCACAACAGGTTCTATATAACATTTCAGCACTCAGTGATAGTGTTTAAGCTTCTCCTAATCTGCTCATTAACAAAGCATGATTTGGTGCCTTATATCACAACAGGTTCTATATCACATTTCAGCACTCAGTGATAGTGTTTAAGCTTCTCATAATCTGCTCATTAACAAAGCATGATTTGGTGCCTTATATCACAACAGGTTCTATATAACATTTCAGCACTCAGTGATAGTGTTTAAGCTTCTCCTAATCTGCTCATTAACAAAGCATGATTTGGTGCCTTATATCACAGCAGGTTCTATATAACATTTCAGCACTCAGTGATAGTGTTTAAGCTTCTCCTAATCTGCTCATTAACAAAGCATGATTTGGTGCCTTATATCACAACAGGTTCTATATAACATTTCAGCACTCAGTGATAGTGTTCAAGCTTCTCCTAATCTGCTCATTAACAAAGCATGATTTGGTGCCTTATATCACAACAGGTTCTATATCACATTTCAGCACTCAGTGATAGTGTTTAAGCTTCTCCTAATCTGCTCATTAACAAAGCATGATTTGGTGCCTTATATCACAACAGGTTCTATATAACATTTCAGCACTCAGTGATAGTATTTAAGCTTCTCCTAATCTGCTCATTAACAAAGCATGATTTGGTGCCTTATATCACAACAGGTTCTATATAACATTTCAGCACTCAGTGATAGTGTTTAAGCTTCTCCTAATCTGCTCATTAACAAAGCATGATTTGGTGCCTTATATCACAACAGGTTCTATATCACATTTCAGCACTCAGTGATAGTGGTTTACTGCATAAGGTACTTTTGACTCTCACCATTGTGGTGTTATTCCCCCCATCCCAGCTAGCCCATTTAGAACAGCTGAAGACATCCCAGTCAGCCCTCAAGGGAAGGCAGGGACAGACCTTAGGCATCCCCCGCCATCCAAGGAGACTTCCATAATTGCAGAGCCGACTCATAGCGCTCTGGTACTGGGCTCACCCAAGGAATCATCATGTCTTGCACATGGCTGCTAAGCCTCACTTCCGTATATTGGGCCTTCTGTTCACACTTTTCCCACCTTTGATGACGCCCGTTCCCTCATTTAACAGCCAGTGAAGAGTCATACTACTGATCGTTCCCACTGCTATCTAACTGAAAGTTCTCCTTGTCTTCCCTCTCAGTTTTGAGATGTTTCCAGAACCCCTGCCAATCCCTGCAAAATCATTCTTTCCACAAAAGGTTCTCAATCTGTTCCCCTGCATTCTCCACCTGGCCACCTTTCGGTTGTCCACAGGTAATCTACAACCAAGAGGTGCATTCCCTGCCAGCCTATCAGCCTGTTCATTCGCCCATACTCCTGCATGACCATGACAAAAAAATCCATAAAATTCTCACAATCTGTGTTCTCTGAAGCAAGGATAGCCATTCCATATGAAACATTCCTTTCTCCACCTTCCTAAGCATACTCCTTGAGCCCGTATTGAGTGTAATGTGTGTTGCAGTAGTCTCTTCTAACCAACGGAATGCTGCTGTTACTGCTTCCACCTCCATTCTCATGCTGGAAGTCGTAGTCTCATATGATAGACTCTCCTTTTCCAAGCATTGCCCATTAGCCTTCGCGATGAAACCCCAACCACTATGACTGTTTCTCACCGCGGACCCATCAGTGTAGATCACTATGTCACATTGTTGTGTGTTACTCTGGATCAGTTGCTGCACCTCAAACTGTGCAGCCAGCTGCCCAATCTCTGCACTCATGACCCAGTGTTACTATTAAATTGTGTCAGTCTGTCATGTCTTCCGGGACTTTAACCCACTCTTTTTCACGATTGATGGTCTTTAGATCACACACCCGGCTGATAGATATTTCTGCCTGTGCCACTCTGGACCTGCCTCATCTCAGTCTATGACCCTTGACCATATCCATGGCTTCATGCAGGGGGTGAACCCTGTCTGCAGCAACTCTCAGGTACTATTTAGCTTGAAGGACCCTATGCCTGTCCGCCATTGTTGGTAGTGCCAGAATATGCCTCATACATATAAATGGTGTGTCCGTTGTGCATCCCGCTGGGTGGAGTGTGCACCAATAAAGCAGATGTGGTCAGAACCCTTTGGATAGGAAATTTGATCATGACGCGACCCAAACTGAAAACAGAAGTGATATATCGCGCCATCCCGACCTGATCCATTGTGTCCTCAAAATGGCTGCTGTAAAGACCATTCATGCTTACGTCATCATTCATTCATTAAAATATCACGTGACAATAACAGACACTATCTTAGGTTTTGCAGAAAAGGTTAGTTTAATATTCCGTGCACAGAGATTGGCTGAAATTATTGTGACCTTTTAAATGAATTACTTGGCAAAAAGTAAGTAATTTTATTTTCTAGAGCTTGTTTATTTAACCCTTTACCGGGCAGACGCTTGTCCGTTTTTTAACCCTGAATGGACAAGATTTTTTCAGGTTCGGTAAAATTTCGGGTTGCGTTAGTAAGAACATCACAAATAAGGTGTTGGTCAACCGATTTTAGTTAAATAAACAACACAATGAAAGGAAAAGCATGCAGAATATGTTACTCATGTGATTGTTGCCGGTTATCCATATATGAACACAAATATTTATGAAATACAGTTATTGTTTGTGATTTTCAGTCATCTATACAGCAATTTACAAACACATTTTCAGTATCATAATCACTTTCTTTGAAGTCTGACTCACGACTGCTAATGCAAAGTAACGCTTTTCACTGATATCTAGCTCCGATTAGTAGTCAACTTCGTGCCCTTTAATGTCCCTTAAATTGAACCTAGCGAAATCTCGCCTGTCACTTGAAGAATCGCCAAAATCCATTTTGAAAAACTAAGCATAAAAACCCAGAAAACTATCGAAAAAATCCGTTCAAATTCATAGTAGGCACTTGCAAATGGCGGCCACGTTGTCAAGCTATCAGCGAAAGCGAAAGTAGCGCCGGAAGTATCGGAAAGCCGAGAGATCATGTTTTTACAATGCATAATAGTATCGGGCGCGTTCGAGCGGTCTGCCCGTTTAAGCGATCGGACTGAAATGGACGTTCCACTCAGTAAAGGGTTAATATTAAGATATTTTACGATACTCATCAGAACCCATTTCTACATATATTTGGAGTTTCATTGCTTTACATGTCGTTAAAAACTACTATGTAGAAAGTAATGTTAATGAGGAAAATTGGAGGTGGTGGACAATTTTGAATATCTTGGGTCATTGATTACCAACAACGGTGACACAATGAAAGAAATTAAACTGCTCTTCAGAGACTAAAGTAACTGAATAAATTATGGAGTGGGACAGACAGAACTACAAACATTAGATTTTTAATAGCATGCATATTTCCTATTGCAACATACGCCTGTGAGACCTGGACACTTGCTAAACAAGCTAAAAGCGCATAAATGCCTTTGAATATAAATGTTATAGACGAGTTCTAAGAATATCTTGGGTAAAGAAAAGAACAAATGCATCCATACTTCAGGAGTTGAATACTGAAGAAGGCTGGCTATTAAAGACTATAAAACAAAGAAAATTGAAATATTTTGGTCACTTGAAATGTCACGAAAGTTTGGAGAGAACAATAATGGAGGGGTATATGCCTGGGAAGAAAGGAAGAGGAAGGCCAAAGAGAAGATGGGTGCAGGATGTGGTGGATGATCTCCAGATGGGTGTATCGGACGCGGGACATCTTGCTTATGATCGAGAGGCTTTCCGGAAGGTTGTTACAGGAGCAAAGTTCTGCAAAGGACATGCTTCTGAATGAATGAATGACTGTTTTTTTTTTTCATCATTTAACATGACGGAACACATTATTGAAGTCAGTTTTCATATCTGTCTGTGACTCGTTTGAGACAATCTCACATGGACCAGAAGTGGAGATAAAATAGACACACTTTAGAGTCCTGAAATGAGAGAAATGTCAATATTTTATCCTGATACACCTTCACAAAAATGTGAATATCTCCACTTAGAATTGACATACAGGCATAATTGAGGTACGATTAGATTTGGTTTTTCAATGTCTATCTATCTGTGGTGGTTTCATTAACAAATACTCAATTTTAAAATCATGATCGTTCCTGCTACTTTGTAGGTTGGTGTAAATGAACAGATACGTCAGCATGGTCTGGAGAGTATGATGAATGATGGGGTAGGGGGTGACCATACAGGATCTAGCCAACACTCAGCACTCACAGAAAGGCCACACTGATACATAATCAGGCTGCAGCTGGTATTTATTATTTAGTATTGGGACTCTTCGCTGGTGACGGAGCGCATATGGGAATGTCGGGTGCGTGTTGAGTGATTTGAAATGAATGTCTTCCTTTCTTGACTCAACTTTTATAGCAGACATAAGGAATTCAATGTTTCTTGCTTTATATTTGATCTTATATGTAGGTTATTCGATCGTGCCATGAACCGAACTTAAACTGGAAGTGATATACGGCGCCACCCCGGCCTGACTCATTGTGTTGGGCAAAATGGCTGCTGTAAAGACCATTCATGCTTTCTACATCATTCATTCATTCAAATATCACGTGACAATAGCAGACGCCATCTTAGGTTGTGTAGAAAAGGTTAGTCTAATATTCCGTGCACAGCGATTGGTTGAAATTATCATGACCTTTTAAATAAATGTAATTATTTATACACGATAAGTAATTTTATTTTCTAGAGGTTGATTTGTAACTATTTGAATATTTTGAGATGGATTTTCGAATACTCCACTCATTTTTACATATATTTGGAGAGTTTCATCGCCAATCGTCTTCCATTTGTGGTATTAAAAAAATAACTCTGCAGGAATGTTTCAACTTTGTGAATGGAAACTCAAGATGGCGCCCGATGGAATATCGATCAGAAGCTCAATTTAATTATTTATACTAAATCAAGCGGCAACGTCTATAATAACGAGTACTATATATATCCTTAATACCGGGGAACAATAACAAGAAAACGTAAATCGCCGTTTGAAACATCGCCGGAAACTTTTGGTAACGGAAAATGTAGTACCTATCAATAGAAAACCATCAATTCAAATGTTTCAGAAATTTGGACAGTTCCATTGCTAAACTTGCTTCTTCTTCTTCTTCTTTCGTTCACTTGAAACATGTCTACAACTGCAATGTCGTCTCTTGTAAAGCTAAACTTGTTTTAATTGTGGTTGAAAAACAGGCGAAGATGTTATGATCATGATGAGTGCCTTTGTGAATAGGAAACCCAAAACGTTGACTTGACTATATAAATAATCTTTGTAGAACAATCATTGTGTCCTTGCTAGCGTAGTCGTAAGCATTCCGCCTGTCACGCAGGAGACCTGGGTTCTATTCCCTGCTGGGTATTTTTATTTTTTATTTTTCACACAATTATTTGGTGATATAATAGAAAATATTAAACATTACGAACTAAAATATTATATAGAACTAGGAAACTGGAAATTTGTGAATAAAGTGAGCTCTATGGATCTGTGCAAGCTGCCGACTGCCAGGGAGCACATCCCAGAGGCAATGGAATGATCGCGTATCGGTATCGATGGATCAAATAGATGTCTTTGTTTAATGTGAATTTTAATTTCCAAATAAAATATCCCCCCCCTGAATCAGCAAAGTTTCATCGCTAAACTTGCTTGAATTGTGGTTGAAAAACAGATTTTCTGCAAAGATGTGACTTTGTGAATTGGAAACCCACGGGTCATGACAGCCGTGCATATCGATCTGTCTACTCAAAACATGCAATTTGAACTACTAAAGTTAAAGTGAATATGGTACTTCAATTTTAATTCATCGCAAACAAAGAAGAATCCCTTCGAGCCTCATTTGCATCGGTCCGGCAATCATTTTCCGGTTTAGTGTTCGGTGGACTGCTAGACCGATCGATGGATGTTTTTAAGTTTGTGGGCCCGTAGGGCCCTCACTGTCGACAACAGTGAGGGCCCTACGGGCCCAAAACTAAAATAACATCCATCGATCGGTCTAGCAGTCCACCGAACACTAAACCGGAAAATGATTGCCGGACCAATGCAAATGAGGCTCGAAGGGATTCTTCTTTGTTGCGATGAACTAAAATTGAAGTACCGTGAATACAACTTTAAAGATTAATAATAATTTATTTGTATACTTGTACTATTTTTCAATCATTTAACATGACAGAACATATTTTTGAAGTCAGTTCAATTGTCATACCCGTATGAGACCATCTCGCACGCACAGACAGATGGTGGAGGAAATGGACGAACTGATAAGTTCTAATATCGGATGAGGAGCATGAGAAATCGCAACTTGTCTCACCTTCACAAAAATGTGAATATCTTCACTTAGAATTGACATACAGGCATCATTGAGGTACCATTAGATTTTGATTTTCAAGGTCTATCTACTGTGGTGGCCTCATGAGTAAATACTCAAATTTACAATCGTGATGGGGCTGTCTAATTATATTTTGGTTTTGAAGGCCTATCTACTGTGGTGGTCTCAGTAAATACTCAAAATTTAATATCATGATGGAACCTCCTAGTATATGAATGTTCAATATTTTATCTGGTTTTATTCTATTCTACTGGCTATAAAGTCAGTAGGATCGTTGATTCCTCCGAAATTGGAGAGTGTCTGCCTGCACGGCGAGGAACCACCAGTCTGCACACCAATAAGCCAGACATGGGACAACGGATACTCACGCAAACCTCAGTCCGGTATGACATCACAATCACACTGATGTTGGACAACAGGATGTCTTCATCCGACATACAGGACTTCATGCTGGAGTTCACAGCCAGCGAACACAAGCAAGCAATATTTTACCGAAGTGACTATTCGCAATGGAATAGCGAATATAAATAAATTATATTCGCAATCGAAGTAGGTCACGTGATTATTCCTATGCGTGTGTCCATATTACAATATATTGTTGATCTATCGACATTCCTCAGTAGCTTAGTGGTTAGTGTCTCCGCCTGGTGCACGGGAGCTCGGGGTTTGATTCCCCGCAGGGGAGGCAACATTTTTTTATTCATTTTCAGGAATTCAGTGACATCAATGCTAGTCTAATGATTTCGCTTTAGGCATATGTTTTCTACGGGTTTTGTGTATTAGGTGTTGTTTATCTTGCTGCACAAGAAACTGCACACTTGTCTTTTTGTTCTTATCTGTCCTTTACTTTTGTTGTCTTAGGAAAGGAACTTAGCCACCCGAACACGAGTTCTTCCTCTTCTTCTCTCTCTCTCTCGCTCGTTCTAAGTCTCGATCTCCTACCTCTCCCTTTCTTGTCTTTACCACTCTTTAATGTCTTTCAATACATCTTTTTCATATCTCTGTCTCTCACACTATCTTCATTATCTATCTCTCTCCTCTCTCTTGTCCACCTGCTTCAGATATACCGGGTTTTCCTGCACTTTATATGCGTAGCATTTCCTTATCCTTGTTTATTTATTAATTAATGAGGCCAGTCAATCGAAATCTGGTGTTTGAATTGCCTAGTCATGTCTCTCTGAGGCGAAGCATACTACTGTCAGCTTGGACCAGAACAGAGTCACTCAGAGAGGATGCAATGGAGGCCATAGAAAGTGTCAAATTAAGAAAATCATCACTGCTGCGATATTATCAGGACATAAATATAGTAAATAGTAGGACGGTAACGTAAACAAACATGGATGCCTGGTAACAGTAAGTGTACAGAAACGAAAGTTAACAATTCTTGAACTCGCCTGGGGACAGAATTATTTGTAGGGATCGTTATTTGTATTGGGAATACCTGTTCTGAAAAATTATTCTTGATATTTAAACAGGACTAACGTAATGTAAAAATAAAACGGGATGTCAAAAGAACGGACAGAAGTAAGAAGAAGAGTGATTCATTAAAAAATACGGAGAATTCGGCAGAATTAAACTCGCAACAGTGAACATTCCTATTTAAATTAACCACCTTCTTAGACTTCTTAATGGCCCAAACTAAAATTGACTAGTGAGCAGACGCTGTGACATGTTTGTTACTTCCCGCAATTCGATTGCGAATATAATTTTTTTCTATTCGCAATGGAATTGCGAATAGAGCCTCCCATATTTTACCTCTAACTAATATAGCCAAGAAATTATTAACAACAGAGGTAAAATGCTGGTGTTGACAGCGATGTCCTCTAATAGGATTTGCAGGGGGGGGGGGGAACTAATCTAGGCATAGGACCGACCAACTGAAAACAAACAGCAAGAAAACTACGTGCTGCAGAGATCAGAGGAGTGACAAGTGTTGTGTTGAGGATGAGAGACGTGAGAAGCCAACCTAATTCACTTTTAATGCAATCTATTTTCAAATGACCTCATAAAAATGGCAAAACACGCAATTCTGAAGTCAACGCTCATGGTGCACAGCATACCTTAAATAACAGTGATGTTTCTATACAAGACGTTTCTTTGAGATCAACCAAATGAGCTTCAACGAATAATTTCCAGATCACTCACGCATTTGAAGGACACAATTATAAAGGTTATCCTTACTTTGTACTGCAATTAAAATCATGGACAACATAAAAACTACAACAATTATTGCGTGTTTAACAAAATAATAAAATATATATTTATGCAATGTTTCATTAATTCTTCTCATCTAGTTCTGGTGTCTTAATGTAATCACCGGAGCGTCTTCTCCGTGATTATATGTTGTGTTTTGTGTATGTATTTGTTTGCTGATGAAGGCTAGTCACCGAGACGTCCTATGTTTTCCGTTATTGTGTTCGGCAAAGCTGAAATTACTTCGTGTTATTTTATATTGTTTTCATTAGAAGTTAGACGGGGTTGTGTAATATCACCCGATCTGTTCAATTTGCACAGGGAAATAATAATGGGATCAATACAATACAAGGAATATCCGTTATTTGGTATAATATAAACAACTTGCGTAATATTCATGACATAGTCATAATCTATAGGCATGTCATGAGTACGTTGTGACAACCATAAAGTTGGCGGGGAAGGATAAGCAGGGGAAGACTAAGAGAGATTGTGGTAGATTATCTGCTAGAAACTGTGAACAATTTGACACCAAGTGGCGGAGGAGCGTCGGAATCAGAAGTGACTGGCATTACAGTAATCATTACACGAGACAGATGGCTGTGGACAGGCATTATCGCCAATGCCAAATGGCGTGGAATATAAGAAGTGTATCATTATCAATTATTTCAAATTATTTGATAACAAATAATATTTTCATTAACTATAATTGCTATATTTCGGTCACTTGAAACGTCACGAAAGTTTGGAGAGAACATTAATGGAAGGGTATATGCCTGGGAAGAGAGGAAGAGGAAGTCCAAAGAGAAGATGGGTGCAGGATGTGGCGGATGATTTACAGATGGGTGTATCAGATCCGGGACATCTTGCTTATGATCGAGAGGTTTTCCGGAATGTTGTTATGGGAAAGAGGTTCTGCAAAGGAAATGCTACTGAATGAATGAATGAATAATTGCTATTATCAGACAGAGTGTGGGATCAACACCTTGTGCCACATTTATTGAAAGACAGAAGATCAAGTGGTTTGGCCATGTCGTTAGAATGCAACATCAGCAACTACCATCACTGGCCTTACATCAAAGATCATCTGCGACGAGACCAAGAGGACGTCCAAGAAGAAAATGGATTGACGACATCAGAGACATTGTACAACCACACGGAATGACACTATCCAGTGCCGCCCACAGGGCGCTGGAACGCAAATTATTCCTCCCCACGACGCTTGACGGCAGAAGTAGAAGATGATGATGATGATGATGATGATGATGATGATGATGATGATGATGATGATGATGATAATTGCTTTACACGGACAAAGCATTTAATAATATTGTCGTTTTATTTGCAATAGAGGTTGAATTAAAATTACCGTGGTAGATAATTGACATTACTGTGCGAATATGTGTATATTTCAACTTGAAGGATTTATCTAGTTAATTCACGTAATTTGTGTGATTTCTGCAGTATGTACCTGACGAGAAGCAGCGAAATATGCCAGGCAATAAATCGTGCAATCTATTGTTTGTGTCTTCGTTATTCAAATAGAGGTTGAGTTTTTAAGAATGATAAGGCAGTATTAATCTATAATCTGTGCTACAGATGGGTGTAACCTGAAGGCAGAAGAGAAAAGTTCAAAACAAAAGTTTTAAAGTGGTGAAACTCAGTTGCAAGCGGTAAAGTAAGGTAAACCGTGAAGATAATCAGCTGTCTGAGTTATAAAACGTTCACAGTGTATTTAATCACACAAGAAAAACATGCCCATGACATTAGGATGTCAAAGAAAGTCGTGTTTTCATGTTGGTAATCTTAAGTAAGCTGCCGATCTCCCTGGTGTAGACGTTACTTACACGACTTTCTCCGTTATCCCGTATTATACTCTCGTGAGTAACGTGACGTGCGCGAGAATCGGTAGCGATTCTCTCCGCGTCGGTAACTCTATGGAGTATGTGAGCCATTCGATCAGAAAGCAGTGGCAAACTACTGAGTGTAATCTTGCCAAGAAATCAACAATCAGCTGAAAGATGCTGATGTTGACAACGATGTCCTGTAAAGGATATGCCTATGCTAACAAAAAAAAAATAGTCTTAAGCTCTTCTTAACCATATGAAAACTGTCAAGACCCTGGGTCCAGACAACATCACAACAGAAATGATCATGGCCTTAGAATAATATATGGAATATAGACCAGGTCACCAGGCTGCTGAGCACAGTATATGATAATGGAGATATATCTCCTGAATTATGTAAATTTATATTTATTCCAATCCTGAAGAAATTAGGAGCATTGGAATGTAATCAATATCGGACAATTAGCATAATGAGCCACATCACAAAGATTTTGCTAAGAATCATTATACAAAGAGTTAATCCTGGCCTACCACAGGGATCACCATTATCTCCGTTGCTGTTCAACGCCTACACAGGAGAATCACCAGTGAGCAGATCACTGGACCTGGCAGGACATTGTCATATGCCGATGATGTTTTAGTGTATCAGGGTAAGGATAGAGAGCAGGTTGCTGTGGAACTACAACCGAACTCAAACGCATAAGTACTTGGTGTGATGAAGCTGGGGCAATGGTCAACCCAACAAAGGCAACAGTGACTTGATTCTCGTTGAATAATCATATTGTCAACACTCCAACACCAACTGTAATGCTGTGTTCAGAGACGGTGGAAAGAACACAGACAATGAATTACCTGGGGATACGGTTTGATCGAAGCCTTGCTTATAATGAGCACATAGACCAGGTGATAACAAAAGGCCAAGTGGGGTTTGGCTGCGATGCGGGTGACGGCGGGATCAAACTGTGGGCAGCACCATCTATGTCTTCTGTACGAGAGGCTGGTCATGTCTGTTTAGGAGTATGAAATGGCAATCCCGACTCTCAGCCGTAAGCAGATAGAAAGGATGGAAAGGATACAGAATGAAGCTACGCGCATTATTCTTGGATGTACAAGAGATACAGCATGCAGGGCGATGCGCTACCTTCTTGATTTTCCAACCATTGAAGAGAGAATACAAGTTTGCAGGGCACGTGCCTACCTCAGAGTTAATGCAAACACACAACATCCACTGCATAGTGAAATTATGAAGGTGAAGGACAGCAGGTTAAAAAGAGGACGGTCGTGGATGGGTCAAGCCGAAGACATTCTTCAACAGGTGTGTTCACTTGAAGACTTAGAACCTGGCGAGGAGTGGGTGCAAGTGCCAACAGATTTCTGCACATCCTTTTCAGTTTGCATCCAACTAGATAGAAAATGCAGACAAGAAAATCCGGCTGCTGTGGAGGCTGAAGTACAAGCATTGATTTTCGAGAATTTGCTAGACAGTGATGCGGTCATCTACACAGATGGGTCGTCGTCCGACATGTGAGAAGCTCATGGGCCTTTGCAGCTCGGGCTGGAGGGAGAATTGTGAAGGAGGACTCCGGTGCTTTCACTGAAACCACAAGTAGCCTGACTGTGGAAGTCATGGCAGCAAGTAAAGCAATAACATAGCTCGAGACACAGACATTCACTAGGGCATGTTTCCTTAGCGACTCAATGAACATGATCAAGAGGATAGAGGAGGGGTCGATCCAAAGAGAATGGTTGCTGCCTCTGGAGCGGTCTCGGCTGACAAAGATTAGTTTCATCTTCGTGCCAGGGCATGCGGGAGTAAAAGGAAATGAGCGGGCTGACAAGCTCGCAGGTGAGGCTACTGTGGAGGGCGGACGCGCCATGGACCAGGCTGACATTCTGAATGCTCTACGAGAAGTAAGACTCTTGCGTGAACCAAGTGATGACTGTGAATCTACAACCATGGCCAGACTGCGTGATCAGCAAATTAAAAGAGGGGTGGCCAAACAAGAACACTACGCAGGAAGCCAAAGAAGATTGATAAACCAACACAGAACTGGCGTAGTTAGCCGCTATACGCTGCAGGATTTGCTGAGGAGGGGATCCGAGCACTTATGGACTGAATGGTTTGATGTGCAATGAGGATGATCTGTCGACTAACTAACTAACATACAAAGAGTTAGGAAGAAATGCAACCAGAAACAGGGGAAGAACAATGTGGGTTTGTAGAAGGCAAAGATACATTAAATATTGTGTATTTGCTGAGAACATTAATGGAGCATTTGAAAGAAGCAAACAAAGACCTATATCTTTGCTTCAATGACTACACAAAGGCTTCTATAAAGTGAGACGTCAACATGATAGAGATAGATGCTTGCAGATCTAAAATTTGATGGGATAGACCTTAGACTTATAAAAATATATATTGGAAACAACAAGCTGCCATAAAGATTGATAATTGAAGTCTGTAAATATTGGCCTACTGGAGAAGTATGCAACAGGGATGTGTAATATCTCCAGATCTTGTTTTCCTTATAAATATATTTAAAATATTGTTAGAAATTTACAGGATAAGAGAGAAATTGCCATTGGGGACATACCATCATTAATATTAGATATACAGATGATACAGTATTTGATGCAAACAACGAACAGGATCTGCAATATTTAGTAGATGCTGTCATTGTACATAGTGAATAACCAGGATCAGACTTAAATCGTAAGAAGACAGAGATTATGGTCATCTCTAAGAAGAAAGAAATACCACAATGTAATATATGGGTAAATGAGAATATTCTTAAACAAGTGAATCGGTACAATTATCTCGGAACAGCCATAAGAACTCATAGGAGATGCCTTGAAGAGATTAGAACAAGAATTGCTATGGCAAAGAGGTTATAGACACAATTCATAATCCAGCACATCTCTTTCGAAACACAGCTACAGGTGATTTGGCTGTAAGCTGACTTCCATTGGTTTCCATACAATGGTATGAGTGCCGGTTGTTAAGAAAGAATGTAAACTTGCCAAGAAATCACGAACAGCCAATAAAAATACTGGGGTTGACTATAATGTCCTGTAATGGATGTGCAACTAACATGGCATAATCAAGACAAAAACACAGAACTGATCCATGACTCTGGTGATCATTTGAGATGGCGAAACATGGACGCCCACGTCTATCGGCATGGCACATGATGATGAATTATAAATTAAAGTGAAAGCCAGTGGGTCAGCATGGTCGAATGGATAAGAACGCGTGTTCTTAAACATCCGTTGTACTGATGCCGAGGTAAGGAGTTCAGCCCCTACACCGGACAGCTGGACTAAAATGGTGACATATCGTCCTTGACTTGGGGACATAAATTACAAGTACCTCTGTAGTCGGAGTGACTTTGCCTGATGGTGAGGACTCTGTTAATAGAAAAAGTTAGTCAACACACAAAATTCAGTCCAGCAATACTGCAAGTAGTGTGTATGGACTAAGCTTGAGTTAAAAGTGAGTGGCAGCAAAAAACAAAACAAAAACTTGAAAGCCAAAAAGTCCCTTTTCCACACCTTGAAGGGTAGTCTGTAAATGTTTCTATCTCCATATTTGTATCTACTATTGCTAATCATAAAACGGCAATCCTGTGACAGATACTGCTGTTCGGATTTGAAGCATATTTTAAAAGTTATTTGCATGTCATTTACAGGACGTCGCAATAAGCCCCAGCATTCTTTGGCTGTTGGTAATTGCTTTAGGTACTTTTTCGTTCATTAGCTTACTATTAATTTCTGAACCGCCGGCGCTCATGTCATTATGAAAATTAACACAAAACAGTGTGAAGGTCTGTGCTCCACATGAACATGTCTATAAAGTGCTTGTTAGTTGGTTGGAGGTCTGTGCTTCACATAACAGGCAGAAGAAAAAGAAAAAGTGTAATATGTGGAACCATACATGAACACGATACAGACAGGGAAATCTGCTAGAACTCTGACTGTTAAGTAAAGAAGAAATCCAGCTAGACCTTTGACCATCTGCAGAGGTCAAAAGCAAGCACATTGGTGTAATGGTTATGATGTCATATATGAGAATTATGCACAAGGGTTTGATGTTGTCTCTGGATGTTCATTATGTAAGAGAAAGACTGGCTATCTTTTTTCAGGGCACTCAGATTTACAACACGTGGTCTTATCACATAATATCCCACAGCAGGTTCCTCATCAATTCAGTTCAATTCAATTCAACTTTATCATGATATATCGTTCATGATATCATTCATATCATTCATGATTAGGTATATATCATTCATATCATTCATGATTAGGATTACCTTCATCTCACTAGTCTAGATCCCTAGCTTAATTACAGCTAATGTGGTATCTGATCTGTTTGTAACTATATCATTTATACACGTTTCTGTTATATTACTTTTACAGCATTTGTACATGACCTCACATGCAAAGACAAACTAATCAGCAAGCAGAATTAGTGGTGGTGTGACAGGTTTGCCTTGGGCATTGAGAGTTAACCAAGCCCAAGGGGTCCTTAGCACTCCCGTGTATTCTAACCCCAGGGGTTGGACAGGTAGATACACTGTTTTCTCTGTGGTTGACCTCAAATGGTTTAAATATGTCTACAAACCCCTCCAGATTCTAGATCCCCACTAGCTACCTTCTCCCTTGGGACAATGAACCCTGAGGCATCATCCGAGACCACACTCAATCACTGTACAAAGAATCAGTCAACATCAACAAAGTTTATTCTACCCTAAAGACAATAGGTAGGAAATGAACACCCTTTTAGTATAAACTATTTACAATAGCAGAGGATAGGGTAGAGACAGAATCAGAGTTAGAGATGCTACGATATTCATCAATAGGCTGACGTGCAGGTTTGAGGCAGATGTTCCGTCCAGTCGGTCCAACACTCACCTGGCTCTCTTCCAGACTGATGACTGGAACCTTTGGAGACCACTCCGTCCCCAGAGCTAAGATCAGGTGTCAGAGGAATTACCTCTTCAGACCACAGACTGCTGGATGAACTTCTCGTCTGCACTGTCCCAATGAGTCGCTGTGACCACCTTTCACCATTCTCGACGTACAGCCTGATATGGGGACCCTCCTCCTTGAGGCAACCCCAGTTGATCTCTAGATGTTCCTAGAAGTAACACATGACCAATCTAATGGTCCCGTAGTAGAAGCGTTTACCCTGGATTGGGCATGAATCAGCACTGCAACAAGTTCAACACAGTCACTAGAAAAACACCAATGTTCCTAGATGAGTACATTACACTATAAAGTCACTCATGTTCAAACTCCCTCGGAGTCACGCACATAATCTTGAAACCTGGTTGAGCTTGGTAACAAAACATATCGTCTCTATTTCTATAGAACTCGGTTGTTCGAATGATTTGGTAAGAACTATTTCATATTCAGCATACACTGTTCATCAGGCCAAGGATGCGTTGACCTGTCTACGATCACGAGTTCTAGTAAGAAAATACGCAAGCTGGTGTGGGTCTAGTCATGACCGAACACTAGTGCCTACGTAGTTACAGCCCCTTAGTTTGGGCCAATCTTTGCCTGGACTCTCCGACGTTTAGGCGGAAACACATTGACATGGAATTGATGAGTCCCAGAGCTGCGCTTACCCCAACTTGGTAAGTCTCTCTGGAGTGAGCCTGCCATCATAATTCCTTAGTACATCAATCTTCCTTATACCCCGGCAAGATTGCTCAGGTAGATTAACTATATTCTGAAATAGTCTTAATCACAGTTCTAATATGGAAAAACAAACCATCTAGTTCCACTAGTGCTGCTGTAGGGCTCTAGAATCACGTGGTGAGTATGAGTCATGCATGGTGATTCTCCCTCTTGCAGAATGTAGCACAGTCAGGCGTGGTTAAGTAGGTATAGTGACCCTTCGCCATGGATCACGTAGTGGTTTCCGGCAAACAACTTAGTAATAGGCTGGTTCTAACAGGCAACACCTGAAAGTAAGAGCGATCGGTGAAAGTATTCGGCCCAAACATTGGCTCATGTGCATCAAATCCATGACTAATCAACCTTCAGTCTTGCTACCTAGTTATACAACTAAGTAGAGCAACATCTCTAAGTTGATAGTATTAATGCATAATCCTCAGTCCAATGTCAGCTGGCCCTTCAGAGAACAGCCCGTCAAACAGATTGAGAATCAAGAATGGCGAGTCTGATCTAACGTTTCACCTATCCCTATTCACATAAAGGTTGTCGCTAAAGTCATTCTGTAGTTGTTCAAGAGTTAACTAGAACTAAATATCAAGGTAAGGTGTCCCTGGACCCCCCCCCCCCCCTTTACATATACATCTAATCATAAACAAACAACGATCAATGCACCATCACTTGGGATATAGTAACAATACATGACCATATAACATATCTACACTTCCATTTCGCTAGTGGGACCTCCTGCCCACTCTATAGCGAACTCTTCTTGTTAGACTCTTCCTTAGAGTCAAGAAGTCTTTCTAGCGCAAGCATGCTCCCCGCATGTTCAAGGTTCTCTCCAGTTCTGCCTTTCCAAGAGGATTAGCCTTGGCCGTGGCCGAACTTCATAGCTGGCCTGGTTATACCAGTCTCATACAAGAATAACTCACACGCAGTCCCCATATCCCATTCGTCCCCGATTCTCATTCGTCCTCCATTTGTTCCTCCATACTTTCCTCACATCAGCACTGACGTACCCACGCAAGTATGAATAGGAACAGGACAGGAAGAATAGCATGAAGAACGCATGTGTACATCGCGACGGTAACGCCGTGTTATCTCGCGTCGAACCACTTCGGCGGTCGGTACATTATTCATAGAAGTAGTACTCACCCTGACCTAGTATATACGTGATAACAACATCGTATATCTCTCTAGCACCACTGAAGAACTTAACTTTGTATGAATTCCCAGTTCCTTGAATTAATTCACTATTTAGTTCACACACAAAATAGTTATATCACTTCTTAGTGTTAATCACTACGTACTCTATTTCCCTATCACATGAGTGATTCACTAACTCACTCTTCATCTACCAACTTACCTGGTCTAATTTCAGCGCTCGGCTAACGTAATTACTGACTGACATCAATTAAGTTCATTCTATACCACAGTTTACTGTTCCCTACTACAGTCCAGCAAACATAGTACATGCAACTACTATAATCAATCAATAACGTTTGAACACAATTTGCCGATTGAACGGACTCATTTGTAAGCAGTTGACAAGCATCAGCGGTTCACGGCGGCTTGTAAACACAATTACACACACAGCTGTGCGCTGCCCTCGTTCTCAACTGGCTTATCGATCGGTCACTTCATTAGCGATGCAAGTCGCCCGCATATTTAATTAGCTCTGAACGATCGCAATTTATGCTCCATTTTACAACGTTAAATGAATTAATAAAGTTAGTACCTGAATCGGTGAATGATGTCCAGTCAGCTTCAATTACTGTCTAAACCAGCAGGCCATGAGATATCGACAGTCAGCTGCAACTTGGTTGAGTGTGAAGAATAGGTTTCACTGCCACACAAAAGCAGTACCTTCTCACACGAGAGATAGAAAGCGAATGAGCTGTGCCAGCCGCATTTCTCCTTCGTGCGTACGAATGCGCCCGAGAAATAAGTGCTTCACGAAGTGTGTCAACTCCACGAGAAACTCTATTTTCCACAAGGGAATTCTAGGTTCTAGCCGCACGTGAAGTTGGTGCTGTGCTAAACAAGCCTGGTCATCCGAATCCAGGTGTTTCTCGAACCTTCCAGATGGAAATTTCCTGCTGGGCTATCCCCGATCTAATTATAACCGGGAAAGTCCCTGATGATGCCTAATAAAGTGGAATCTCGCCCGACGAGGCACAAATGAATTGCCGTTTCGTCACAACATGAAGGATTACCTTCATCTCACTAGTCTAGATCCCTAGCTTAATTACAGCTAATGTGGTATCTGATCTGTTTGTAACTATATCATTTATACACGTTTCTGTTATATTACTTTTACAGCATTTGTACATGACCTCACATGCAAAGACAAACTAATCAGCAAGCAGAATGAGTGGTGGAAAGGTGGATATCAAAGTTGTCCTTCTTGGAAAAGCTTATGCAGGGAAAACCAGTCTAGTGGAACGGTTCATTCATAACCGGTTTCTTGGAGATTCTGTCCCATATCAAAATGTAATTGTAATATATTGTGTTTTTCTTGTATCTTATTCTTATAGTCTATGCCTTGGGGCGTTGGCGATGATGTCTGTCCACAGCCTTCTGTCTTGTGTGCTGCCATTCATTTCTGATAACGATGTTCCATCATTCCATGATGTCAAACTACCAAGTGTCATTTCCCTTGGTCTCCCCTTGCCTCTCTTCCTCTCCGACTTTCCTCTTGTGATGACACACTCCAGCTTCCCCCTTCTCATGACAGATATAGGTTAAATAACGCACATACATAACCAGGCATTGGTCATATAACAAACACAACAAGGCATTGGTCATATAACAAACACACATAACCAGACATAGGTCAAATAACAAACACACATAACCAGACATAGGTCAAATAACAAACACACATAACCAGACATAGGTCAAATAACAAACACACATAACCAGACATATATCAAGTAACAAACATACATAACCAGATATAGGTCAAATAACACACACACATAACTAGACATAGATCAAATAACACACACATAACCAGACATAGGTCAAATAACAAACACACATAACCAGATATAGGTCAAATAACAAACACACATAACCAGACATAGGTCAAATAACAAACACACATAACCAGACATAGGTCAAATAACAAACACACATAACCAGACATATGTCAAGTAACACACACACATAACTAGACATAGATCAAATAACACACACATAACCAGACATATGTCAAGTAACACACACACATAACCAGACATATGTCAAGTAACACACACACATAACCAGACATATGTCAAGTAACACACACACATAACCAGACATATGTCAAGTAACACACACACATAACCAGACATATGTCAAGTAACAAACACACGTAACCAGACATAGGTCAAATAACAAACACACATAACCAGACATAGGTCAAATAACAAACACACATAACCAGACATATGTCAAGTAACACACACACATAACTAGACATAGATCAAATAACACACACATAACCAGACATATGTCAAGTAACACACACACATAACCAGACATATGTCAAGTAACACACACACATAACCAGACATATGTCAAGTAACACACACACATAACCAGACATATGTCAAGTAACACACACACATAACCAGACATATGTCAAGTAACACACACACATAACCAGACATATGTCAAGTAACAAACACACATAACCAGACATAGGTCAAATAACAAACACACATAACCAGACATAGGTCAAATAACAAACACACATAACCAGACATATGTCAAGTAACACACACACATAACTAGACATAGATCAAATAACACACACATAACCAGACATATGTCAAGTAACACACACACATAACCAGACATATGTCAAGTAACAAGCAAACCACAATTGTGGGTTCAGGTGATGATTGGCCTGGCTTATGATAACACCTTTATTTATGGGTGTCAAGTTGGCCATGAGTCAAAGTTCACTTTGTTCCTACAGTGAGGTGCTGTCATCTGGAGGTGACAGGTTTGAAATCCAGCATTGTAACTACTGCTTTCAATTTGTATGTTGTCTATTGTGTCCTCTAATCTCTATTTCTTTCTTCTACTTCTGTCAGTGCCAATCAAAACTTAGGAATTTGTTAATGTGCTGTCTTAGTGATCTCAAGAGTTCTGCAACTGTTGGTATGTCCGTGTGTAACTGCATGTGATATATGTGTTTGTTTGTTTGTTTAGTCGTTGGATCAACATCACGGCACACGGTTTAACCCATAGGTGCTCCGTTTTCCTCCTAACTCAAACCTGAGTCTGGAGAAACTCAGCTCAATGCACAAACTCCGTTGCATTGGCAAGGATCATGAAATACTTTGGGTAGATTTTTAACTCGTTTGTTTGCCCGGGCAGCGCCGTTAGGCTACTCTTTTTCGATTTCCAACTGCCAAGGGATTTTTTACGTGCGCAACAATACACACGGGCGTCCGATCTCACTACCCAGAGACCAGGGGAAATTGTATTACTGAAAGTCCAGGTGGATTTTTTAAATAAATCCCGGTCCTCACCGGGACCTGAACCCGGGACCTCCAGCACTTGAGGTGGACACCATACCTCGAGACCACTCAGTGTGATATATGTGTATAGCCACCCAGCCTCATAATGCTGTGCCTTAGAATATATGATAGGCCAACAACAATATGTGATAGGCCAACAATAATATGTGATAGGCCAACAACAATATGTGATAGGCCAACAACAATATGTGATAGGCCAACAATAATATGTGATAGGCCAACAATAATATGTGATAGGCCAACAACAATATGTGATAGGCCAACAACAATATGTGATAGGCCAACAACAACATGTGATAGACCAACAACAATATGTGATAGACCAACAACAATATGTGATAGACCAACAACAATATGTGATAGACCAACAACAATATGTGATAGACCAACAACAATATGTGATAGGCCAACAACAATATATGATAGACCAACAACAATATGTAACAATCTAACAACTCTTTTTTGTTTTTAAAAACACTTCATATCCTAAAGACATTATCTGTCATGGGACTGTCTTTAGATTTGATGCTTTTGTACAGAGTCTAGTTGTAATGACTGGGGTTTTTGAAAATATTGCCATTCTGAGTTTTGTATTTACCTATTATGTTGCATGAACTCATTAGAGGGCAAATACAAAACTTGGACCTGCAAAATTTTCAAAAACTGCACAGCCTTTGAAAATACACCTTGTACAATTGACAATGCAGTAGGTTTGTTTACACCAATATCACCACTACAAACACAAATGCCATTTTAAAGTGACAGTGTCACTTGGTGATATGACATTTCCAGTTTCATTGTAATATTTCTGACTCGCTGCCCTTTATGTGATCTACTAATGACTGAAATGTCATTATGCAGTGCATTTTTGTATAGAGAAAATGGTGGGTGTATCAGAAACAGTTATTGTAGCCGTAGTTGTTACTGTCACAGTAGCAAACAGTTGTTTTAGCTGTAGTCGCAGTAGCCATTGTGACAGCTGTTATTGCCACAGCAGCAGTTGTTTTAACTGTTATTGTCACAGTTGTAATAATAATAATGATGTTTTGTTTCTTGCACTAGACTATTGGCGCAGCTTTTGGTGCCAAGACTGTGACAGTCAACAATAAACATGTGATTGTAGGAATATGGGTAAGTGGTAGTGATAGTCAAAATTGAAGATGTGATTATTTATATATGGGTAAGTGGTAGTGATAGTCAAAATTGAAGATGTGATTATTTATATATGGGTAAGTGGTAGTGTCATACCTTGATTATATTATAGTTAAAGTGAATCAGTACATAAAACACAATTATCAGTCACTCAAAGGTTTAAGAAACAGTGCTTTTGGGGAAATGATTTCAGCATGAAACCAGTAAACCCGTGCAACGTGTGTGCTAGCATGTGAACCCAGTCGGAGGAAAGCTATTTGCATATCAAGGATCAACCATGGGACTTCCTGTATGGATGTCACCACAACAGTCAGATATGAGTGAACACAAAGAGTTGTCTCAGCAGCAGGGCTATCCATCAGCCCAAGTCTGTAGCAGAATAGAATTATTTAACATAATCTTGTTTATAGTTGCTTAAGAACGTAAAGGTAATCAAAACAATGGTTTCCAGCAGTGAATTTGAATAATGAAGACACAAACAATAGATTGCACGATTTATTGCCTGACATAATTCGCTGCATCTCGTCAGTTTTCGTCAGTTGAAAAATCTGACCTAGGGAGTCCGTCCCCTGTGGCGAGCCATGACTTCATGGTCGTGGTTTCCTGGTCTACACCACGTGGAGGTGGGGTTGACTTGTGCAGAATTCACACAACATAAAGTAAAATAGTTACTTGTTAAAGTTTGCAGAAGCCATAATGATTAATCTACACAGGCCAGTTTTGTGCAGAAAGACATGTTAGTCAGTTTAAAATTACCGTTGTAGACAGTTGACATTACTGTTCGGACATGTGTATATTTCAGCTTTAAGAATTTATCTAGTTATTTTACTTTTTGTTGTGTGAATTCTGCAGTATGTAACTGACGATATGCAGCAAAATATACCAGGCAATAAATCATGCAGTCTATTGTTTGTGTCTGTGTTATTCAAAATAGTGGTAATCATTGGTTAGAGCAAGGGAAGGTAAAAGGTAATTTATTGAACACCTGATTGAGCAACTTGAGAATGCCATGGAGTCTCAACTCGCATGGGGACTTCGTGCCAAATTGAGAATTAGGAGTCATTACGAGCAAGACATTCAGAGACAATAAACGCGCTTAACCTGGTATCAAAATACCATCTGCATTGGGACTGTCTGTGGTGCAGAAATAGCCTTTTCCTCTCCACGCCAGAGTGGTGTATGTGATATGGTGCACTTAATTTATCAAATCAATGGATGATTACTGACTGGGTTTGTCTAACATTGGTGAACATGAGCATATTACACATTATTATTTTTGTACTTTTTCATGTTTTTTAATGCCATTATGTATGGTTTTTTAAACCTCAAGAGGTTGCCAGAAATACAGACTCTGTTTCTTATGTTGCTCACAAACTCTAGAGGTTGGCACAAATACAGACTCTTTTCTTATGTCGCTCATCAACTTAAGAGGTTGGCACAAATACAGACTCTTGTTTCTTATGTCGCTCATCATCTTAAGAGGTTGGCACAAATACAGACTCTGTTTCTTATGTCGCTCACAAACTTTAGAGGTTGGCACAAATACAGACTCTGTTTCTTACATCGCTCACAAACTTTAGAGGTTGGCACAAATACAGACTCTTTTCTTATGTCGCTCATCAACTTAAGAGGTTGGCACAAATACAGACTCTTGTTTCTTATGTCGCTCATCAACTTAAGAGTTTGGCACAAATACAGACTCTGTTTCTTATGTCGCTCACAAACTTTAGAGGTTGGCACAAATACAGACTCTTTATGTCACCCACAAACTTGTCATTTTCAGGACACCGCTGGAAGTGAACGCTACGAAGCCATGAGCAGAATCTATTACAGAGGAGCAAAAGCCGCAGTCATTTGTTACGACCTCACAGACAAGACTAGTTTTGACCGAGCTAGATTTTGGATTGGAGAACTGCAAAAACATGAAGAGGTTTGTGTGTATTTTATGCCACTAATGTATTTTCTATAGTTTCTGTATAGTATCAGTGCTAGAGGAATGCACTTTATATAGTTTCTGTATAGTATCAGTACTGGGTTTTTTTAATAGCAATGCATACATTCAACAGTATTAACTGATTCAGTCTCATCTCATCATCTCATCATAGTTCCTCTTGTACCTTGTGGTGTCGAGGTGAAGTATAAACAGCGTGAGAGTGCCCGATTATGGACTTCATGTATCGATATTCCCATGGACTCTGTTATTCCTTCTGTCCATCGTTTACGTGGTCAGCCTCTTCCTCTGCTTCCATTTGGTCTGTACATCATTGCTTGTTGTGGTATACTGTTAGTTGGTAACCTACTTGCATGGCCAAACCATTTTACTTGCTGCCTTCTAATAAAATCTAGCGCTACTATAACCCTCACTTTAGTCCTGATTTCTTCGTTTCTGATCTTATCTCTTCTTGGGAATCTCAGGAATCTCATTTCTGTTGTTGTGATTTTTCTTTTCTCTTTTTCTGTCGTTGTCCAGGTGTGGCATTGGTAACATAGAGTTGGTAGGAAGATTGTGTTGTAAAGTGCTTTCTTAGTAGTTATTGATACATGTTTGTTCTTTAGTGTTTGTTTGTTTTTCTTCCACTTATGCCGTTAGTTGTCATGGGGAGGGGTAATTGAAGTTTCAGCGCCTGTGAATAACGCCTTTCCTCCAATTTCCTCCATGAATCTTGAGCAGAGTCTTTAGGATCAAGTAAATTCCCTACCGGTTTGCTAGACCAGTCCTAGGTTCCTTACCTACTTAACCCTAGTACCTTTGCTACTTCTACCTTGCCACATAAACCACTGGTCGCTTACTGGTGAACTATAAGCCTTGCTTATAATGTGCACATAGACCAGGTGATAACAAAGGCCAAGCGGGGTTTGGCAGCGATGCGGGTGATGGCGGCAGCAAACTGAGCAGCGCCATCTATGTCTTCTGTACGAGGGGCTGGTCATGTCTGTTTTGGAGTATGCAATGGCAATCCTGACTCTCAGCCATAAGCAGATAGAAAGGATGGAAAGGATACAGAATGAAGCTATGCGCATTATTCTTGGATGTACAAGAGATACAGCATGCAGGGCGATGCGGTACCTTCTTGATTTTCCAACCATTGAAGAGAGAATACAAGGTTGCAGGGCACGCGCCTACCTCAGAATTAACGCAAACACACATCCACTGCATAGTGAAATTAGGAAGGTGAAGGGCAGCAGGTTAAACAGAGGACGGTCGTGGATGGGTCAAGCCGAAGACATTCTTCAACAGGTGTGTTCACTTGAGGACTTAGAACCTGGTGAGGAGTGGGTGCAAGTGCCAACAGACTTCTGCACATCCTTTTCAGTTTGCATCCAACTAGATAGAAAAGGCAGACAAGAAAATCCGGTTGCTGTTGAGGCTGAAGTACAAGCGTTGATTTTCGAGAATTCGCTAGACGGTGGCGCGGTCATCTACACAGATGGGTCGGTCGTCCGACATGTGAGAAGCTCATGGGCCTTTACAGCTCGGGCCGGAGGGAGAATTGTGAAGGAGGACTCTGGTGCTTTCACTGAAACCACAAGTAGCCTGACCATGGAAGTCATGGCAGTAAGTAAAGCAATAACATGGCTCGAGACACAGACATTCACTAGGGCTTGTTTCCTTAGTGACTCAATGAACATGATCAAGAGGATAGAGGAGGGGTCGATCCGAAGAGAATTGTTGCTGCCTCTGGAGCGGTCTCGGCTGGCAAATATTAGTTTCATCTTCATGCCAGGGCATGCGGGAGTACAAGGAAATGAGCGGGCTGACAAGCTCGCAGGTGAGGCTACTGTGGAGGGCGGACGCGCCATGGACCAGGCCGACATTCTGAATGCTCTACGAGAAGTAAGACTTTTGCAAGAACCAAGTGATGACTATGAATCTACAACAATGGCCAGACTGCGAGAGCAGCAAATTAAAAGAGGAGTGGCCAAACAAGAACACTACGCAGGAAGCCAAAGAAGATTGATAAACCATCACAGACCTGGCGTCGTTAGCCGCTACACGTTGCGGGATTTGCTGAGGAGGGGATCCGAGCACTTATGGACTGAATGGTTCGATGTGCAATGAGGATGATCTGTCGACTAACTAACTAACTAACTAACTAACTGGTGAGCTTCAAGCTGTGCCATATAGAACTGACAGAGACTGGCAGGATCAACCAGATATCTATTGGACAGATAGACTATTCACGCACATGCAAGCCAAAAGTAGGAATCACTCAGCGCACTCTTGGTGCCATTTCTCCAATGAGTTGGTTTGCCTTATTGCATCTATTTTTCATCTCGTCTTTTGATTTGCCATTTGATGATATTATACTTCCTAGGTACTTGAAACTCTTTACTTGTTTCAGGGGATGTTAATTTAGGTGAATTTTTTTCTTCTTCTTTAGTTATAGTCATTACCTCTGTTTTACTTGTGCTCATTTTCATGTTATGTTTCCTACACATTTCGTTTAGACTATTCATGTGGTCTTGCAATTCAGCTTCTGATTTTGCTATTAGTGCTTGGTCGTCCGCAAACAGAAGTTCTCTAATGGTTACATTTGCAGATGGTTTTTCGTCTATGTTCTCGTCATGTGGTGTTCTTCCGGTCTCTGTTTGGCTGTTTTTTTTTACATATGTTGTCTATATATGTTATGAACAAGAGAGGGGACAGGACACAACCTTGTCGTACTCTGGATCTTATAGTGAAGGGTTCTGAGTATCCTCCAGTTGCTCACACTATGCATTCACTTTTGTATAAGCTTCTTCATAGGTTTGTTAGATGTGTATTCACTCCATATTGTTTAAGGATTTCCCACAGATTTCCATCTACTCTATAAAATGCCTTTTCTTTTTCGACAAAGGCTAAGTAGAGTGTTTCATTAAATTCAATTGATTTTTCTATAAGTTGTCTAAGAGTAAAAATAGTATCTGTGCATCCTTTGCTTTTCCTAAACCCAAGCTGGGTTTCGCTTAGCTGGAGTTCTATAGTAGTTACTTCTTAATTTTTCTACTAGCAGCATGAAGATTCCCTGCTGGCTTGCTAGGCCAGTAGCAGGTTTAGGAAAAAAATCTGACCTAGGGAGTCCGTCCCCTGTGGCGAGCCATGACTTCACGGTCGTGGTTTCCTGGTCTACACCACGTGGAGGTGGGGTTGACTTGTGTAGTCTTTGGGTCATCGGCAGCCTACTAATTTTCACTTTTCACCCCTCCAAACAAAATGTAGGTTTGAATAAAAAGTGGTGCACAATCAAATGAACAAGTATTATATTGTACATGTCCATTCACTGAGCATTGAAACTGCAGAAGATGCCACAAAACAAAACAAATAACATGATGACTCTATTATAGCGATATATCATCCTTCTGTCCAAATGGGAGGTCACATTTGATGATATATTATCCTTCGACACTGAATCAGTTAAGAATCTATGGCACAACATTAGCAAACAGGTTAAAATAAAATTTGTGGATGCTTGCATCTTTTCTGTGGAAACATGCATCTTTTCTATGGAAACATGCATCTTTTCTTTTGAAACATGCATCTTTTCTGTGGAAACATGCATCTTTTATGTGGAAACATGCATATTTTCTGTGGAAACAATCATCTCTTCTGTGGAAATATTTGAATGTGAGTCATTGAAAATGTTGCAATCACAACAGAGAAAATTGGGGATTTGAAGCTGAATTGTTACAGAAAAAGTCTTAGAATATCGTAGCCCGATAAGAAGAAAATGATGAACTTTCTACCAGATCTGAACGTCCAAGTAAACTGGCTCATAAACAACGCCATGTCTCAGAAACTGGAATAAATTGGCCATATCAAATGTCACAGTGGCTTATGGGGGACAGTGATGGAGGGCCTGGTTTCTGGAAGACGAGGCAGGGGTATTCCATCATGAAGATGGACACAGGACATTGCAAACACTTCAGGCATGAGACAAGAGGGATGGCAAGACACCGAAAAACTTTCTGGCACTTCATGATGGAGTATTTTAGTACACTAGTACTAACTCAAGTAATCTTGGATTGGATGCTTCAGGTGTTCATCATCATTTTGTCTTCACTGACATGATGATTGTTGCAAGATACTTTTACCATCATATTCACTTTGATTATATGTTTACGCATGCTTTTTTTTTTGCCTTCACTCACTTTGAACTTAAGCGTAGTCTATACATGTGCTATTACTTCTAGTGCAGTGGACAGATTTTGGCATGTGGATTAGCTTTCTCTATTACCAGTGTTGCTCACCATCAGGCGAACCTACTCCGATAGAGATTACATGCTTTTAATTTTCATAAACTTTTTGTTGTTTTTGTTTTTCATTGTTCACAGTTGTTCAAGGTGCTTGCATTTTATTTTTAAAATATTTAATTAGATACTTTTGTGCTTGTATGTGTGTGTGTGTGTGTGTGTGCATGCATGCACACTCAAAGATATTTTTCCTCTTAATTTAATTCATTTGTACAGCTTTATTACAGTTAAATCTATATCTATAAAACAGAGTATGTGACTGACTTTGTTTGTGGTTATGTTTGTATTGCATGGATTCGATAACGGTACATCCCATTGAGATGAAATTTTCTACACGTCTTCCTTTCATTCCTGTGCAACCGACTATAATAGTTTCATAGTGTAAAATCTTCTACTTATTTAATAACATTTACTTTTTCATTTTCATTATATAATGTCTATATAGCAGGGGGACTTCACTCTAGAAAAGTTATTTCAAGGGGCATAACTTTTAATAACGTTTCTATATACTTTATAGTCATATTGTTGGACTTACTTGCACTATTGTTAAACTCTTTGTCTATAGTTATTTTTAGGCATATGAGTTATAATAAATAATGATATAATCTTTAAGGCATTTTCAAAGTTTGCATAAAAATAATGCATAATGCATAACATTGTAACCCATCTTTTTCTGCTTAAAGAACTTATCAACTTTCATGTCGGTGATTAAAAACAGTTTTCATTAAAAATAATGAATGGTGTGTGGAAGGACATTCTTTTAAGTTACTTTGCGCCAGGAGCTGGGCGAAACCACGCCGGGTCAGATAGATAGACAGACAGACAGATAGTCGGGAACGGAAGCTTATTTGACTACTTATATGAATTAATTAAATGACATGCTCCCCACCAGGGACTGGGTGAAGCCGGGCCGGGTCAGACAGATAAACAGACAGTCGGGAACAGGGAGAGCTTATATGACTACGTATATGAATTAAATGAGATGCTCCCCACCAGGGACTGGGTGAAGCCGGGCCGGGACAGACAGATAGACAGACAAACAGATAGTCGGGAACGGGAGAGCTTATATGACTACATATATGAATTAAATGAGATGCTCCCCACCAGGGACTGGGTGAAGCCGGGTCAGACAGACAGACAAACAGACAGACAGACAGACAGACAGACAGATAGTCGGGAACGGGAGAGCTTATATGACTACTTATATGAATTAAATGAGATGCTCCCCACCAGGGACTGGGTGAAGCCGGGCCGGGTCAGCCAGACAGACAGATAGACAGACAGACAGATAGTCAGGAACGGGAGAGCTTATATGACTACTTATATGAATTAAATGAGCTCCCCACCAGGGACTGGGTGAAGCCGGGCCGGGTCAGCCAGACAGACAGACAGACAAACAAGCAGACAGACAGACTGATAGATAGATAGATCCCCTCCAGGGCCTGGGCGAAGCCGGGCCGGGTCAGCTAGTATATCATAAATGGAGCTGCAGTGGCATAGTGACTAGTGTTCTTGCCTGCCAAGATAATGCTCTAGGTTTAAAACATCAGCAGAGGCAAGTTTTTTTTTTCTCCAGATAATAACAATGAGTACCAGACAATTTGTAGAATTGTCTTGCAATTGTCTGCAAGGGAGAGACGAGGAACAGAACTGGCTATCTCACCTTTTATGACCTAACCTAGAATATGTGAAGGCCTAACACTTGAAACTCTGTCTGCAGTCTCTGCTATTTTTTTTTCATATCGTTTTTACAGAACATCGCTGTCAGCACCAGCATTTCTGCCACTGCGATCTCTTGGCAAGTTTACGTTCAGTAGTTTGCCATTGCTTTCTGAATGACCGACATCGATATGAATGCAATACCAATGCAATGCGGCCTGCTGCCAAATCGCGCACAGCTGTGTTTCGAACGCAGGTATACGGGATTGCGAACCGCGTCCGTAACCCGATCGCCATGAAGACCAGCTGTCTCTGCTATGGGACAACATTTTATATCATAATCACTGTTTTCCTCATGTTGTTCAGTGATCTGAAATAAACACTTTCTGTAAAAAGGTGCTCATTTTGCTTGTTTTCATGCAGGGTTGTCGAATCTATCTGTGTGGAACAAAATACGACCTAATTGAAGAAGATCCCCGTCTACGCAACATTGATCAGAAAGAAACAAAAGCTCTTGCATTAGGTAAAACTAACTTAGTGATTATATGAAAACAATGTAACTTGTACAAATTATGTTTCTGTAGATGCTTCTCTTGAGTACATTATCATGAGAAATAAACTTAGTGACAGCTGGAAAAATTGATGGGGAAAGGACAAGGATATAATATAATAAAGAGATAAGTATCTCAATGGTTTGATCACATGGTATATCTGGGGCAAGAACACAGACCTGGTCCAAGACTCTGATGATCGCATCAGATGACAAACCATGGCTCTCTCTGCTTATTGGCATGGAACATAATGATGATGATGAATGGACTTTTAACTCTGTATGTTTTTAAAAACATGCCATGGTAGATTTAATTTGCTCGCATATTTCAACTGGGGAATTGTGTACAATTTTATCCACACATTTTAAACAGTTTTGTTTTTTCTGGTTATAGTTGGTGTCATTACTGGTCTAATGGGAAATCCCAGATGCATCTCCATGTGGTAGAAATATGGAAACACACCATGGCATGGCAGACACAGACAGCTGTAGGGACTGAGTATCCACTAGGATAAGTAGACTTTCGGGATGTCCCAGCTGCATCTCCATGTGGTAGAAATATGGAAACACACCATGGCATGGCAGACACAGACAGCTGTAGGGACTGAGTATCCACTAGGATAAGTAGACTTTCGGGATGTCCCAGCTGCATCTCCATGTGGTAGAAATATGGAAACACACCATGGCATGGCAGACACAGACAACTGTAGGGACTGAGTATCCACTATGATAAGTAGACTTTCAGGATGTCCCAGCTGCATCTCCATGTGGTAGAAATATGGAAACACACCATGGCATGGCAGACACAGACAGCTGTAGGGACTGAGTATCCACTAGGATAAGTAGACTTTCGGGATGTCCCAGCTGCATCTCCATGTGGTAGAAATATGGAAACACACCATGGCATGGCAGACACAGACAACTGTAGGGACTGAGTATCCACTAGGATAAGTAGACTTTTGGGATGTCCCAGCTGCATCTCCATGTGGTAGAAATATGGAAACACACCATGGCATGGCAGACACAGACAACTGTAGGGACTGAGTATCCACTAGGATAAGTAAACTTTCGGGATGTCCCAGCTGCATCTCCATGTGGTAGAAATATGGAAACACACCATGGCATGGCATACACAGACAGCTGTAGGGACTGAGTATCCACTAGGATAAGTAGACTTTCAGGATGTCCCAGCTGCATCTCCATGTGGTAGAAATATGGAAACACACCATGGCATGGCAGACACAGACAGCTGTAGGGACTGAGTATCCACTAGGATAAGTAAACTTTCGGGATGTCCCAGCTGCATCTCCATGTGGTAGAAATATGGAAACACACCATGGCATGGCAGACACAGACAGCTGTAGGGACTGAGTATCCACTAGGATAAGTAGACTTTCAGGATGTCCCAGCTGCATCTCCATGTGGTAGAAATATGGAAACACACCATGGCATGGCAGACACAGCGCCAGGGACTGAGAATCGACTAGGATAAGTAGACACCTCCAGAATGCCCTTTGCTTTAGCCAGAGAACCAAACTGTTAGGTATTCACTCACGCTGACAACTTAAAAGTTGCTAAATGTTAAGGACATAGACCAAAGTCACATGAATGTGGAAAACAGGGAAACCACCACATTATCTGTCTCAAGAAAATCATCATAACTGGTATAAATGACATTAAGGACACATTAGGCATGAAAATGCACAAGGCAGGGGAACTAGCAAGAGATCAAGAGCCTTTTTGATAGTTCATGATGAGAGTGACATTCTGCAATGGACCTACATCTTCATCATCATGTGCCATGCCGATAAGCGTAGGCAGTCATGTTTTGCCATTCTCACATGATCACCAGAGTCATGGATCAGCTTTGTGTTCTTGTCTCGACCATGCCACATGGGCAAGCCATCCAGGTATTTACTTCTCTGCCTTCCCCTTGTTCTTTTCCCGTCAATCTTACCAGTTGTCACCAAATTTTCTAATTTATTTCTTCTCATAACGTGTTTAAAAAACTGTTACTGTCTATGTTTAATTTCTCTAATCAGTTTACAATTTTTGTTTGTTTCTTGTAGGACTTGGTCATTAGTTTTTCTGTCTGTCCATGGTATTCTTTGCATTTTCCTTAGAAACCATATTTCCACAGCCATGAGATGTTTTTCAGCTTGTCTGCTCATTGTCCACACTTCTCATCCATACTAATGTACAGGTTCTATGTAGCACTTTAGCACTCTTTTTTTCTCGAAGCAAATAACATCTTTTTATTAGTCAGTATGTTTTCCATCTTGTAATTCATGGTGATTCTTGTTCTAATCTCTTCAAGGCATCGCCCATCAGATTTTATGACTGTTCTGAGATAATTGTACTGATTCACTTGTTTAAGAATATTCCCATTTACCTGTATATTACATTGTGGTATTTCATTCTTCCTAGTGATGACCATAATCTGTGTTTTCTTACAATTTAATTCTAACCCTAGTTGTTCACTGTGTGCAACAGCCGCTTCTACTAAATGTTGCAGATCCTGCTCATTGTCTGCAATCAATACTGTATCATCTGCCTATCTAATGTTATTGATGTTATGTCCCCCATTAGTGATTCCTCACATATCTTTTCAATTTCTAAAAATATCTTGACTGTATAAGAAAAAAAGATCTGGAGACATTACACATCCCTGTCACACACCTCTCGTAATAGGCTGATATTGACCCACTTTATTATCAATCTTTATGGCAGCTTCTTGTTTCCAATATATGTTTTTTACAAGTAAAAGGTCTTTCCTATCAATTTGTAGATCTGCAAGCATCTCTATCATGTCGACATGTTTTACTTTATCAAAAGTTTTTTGTGTAGTCATTGAAGCAAAGGTGTAGATCTTTGTTTACTTCTATAGAACGCTCAATTAATGTTCTCAGCACATACATAGTATTTACGGTACCCTTGCCTTCTACATTGTTCCTCCCCTATTTCAGGTTGTATTTCTTCCTAACTCTTTATATGATGATTCTTAGCAAAATCTTTGTGATGTGGCTCATTATGCTAATTGTTCGATGATTACATTCCATCGCTCCTAATTTCTTAGGGATTGCGATAATTATAGATTTACATAATTCAGGAGGTATATCTCCATTATCATAAACTGTGCTCAGCAGCCTGGTGACCTGGTCTATTCCATATATTATTCTAAGGCCTTGATAATTTCTGTCGAGATGTTGTCTGGACCCGGGGTCTTGCCAGTTTTCATATGGTTAAGATCATTCAGAACTTCCATCTTCAAAATTGATGGTCCTTCATTATTATTCAGAATATCATACTGTTCTTCTCTTGTATCATCATAAAGGTCTTTCACATAATCTGACCATACATGTATAATCTGATCGTTTTCTATTATGATTTTGTCATCTGTGATTTTTAGGCATCCTGTTGATGTATGTATTCTTTTATTAGTGATGTCATTAATTCTTTTGTGCACTAATTTGGTCTTCTGGGTGTTGTGTTGGATTTCAATTTGCCTGCAGTTTTCCTCAAGCCATGCTTCTTTTGCCTCTTTGCACAGTATGCTAACTTTCCTGTGAATCTCTTCATAATTTTCATGTTTATTTTTGTTGTTTCATCTGATTTCCATGATTTTAATATATCTTCTGTGATCCATTTCTTACGTCCTAACATCTTCATTTTGAGATAGTTGTTTCTGCAGCATGATGATATATTTGAACATTATAATGTAATATAGTTTGTGTTTTTAATTAGTGTTCCAACTGTATAATATCTGTTTCTGTTAGCAACTTATGGTAGTTGAGTTAAGCCATTTGTTTTTGTAGAGTTGAATATTGTACATTATGTTGTTGTTTCTGAACCATGTCGATTTGAGTTCATTCTTTTATGACTTAAAAAATTGGGAACTAGTGCAGACTTGGCTGTGTCCAGTTGACAAGCATCACACTCATTGCCAGCATGTTCATGAGCTTTCCTAGTGGTGACTACAAGACTTGGGTGCTGTTTGTCTACCATCACCATAGAGAATTTCTGTGATTCTCTTGCAGCCTTGTAATGGGCAAAAGTTTGCGTCATGGGCAAGCTTCACCACAGTGGAGACCATGGTCGATCCTTTCTCTGTTTGCCAGGCAAGTATCTGGCCAGAATGCCCCATGTGTAGGTGAAAAGGGGTCTTGACTGGTATGAACTCTGACCCTGACAGATCAGTGCCGCTGCATTATAATTATTAGCATATTCTTCTCAGCAGAGGATCCACATCTGGAGAGGCTGTTTGATCAGGGAGTGATTAGAGGATCCACATCTGGAGAGGCTGTTTCAGTGGGGGAGAGAGCAGAGGATCCACACCTGGAGAGGCTGTTTCATCAGGAAGTGAGCAAAGGGTTTGGATGATACTCAAATTTTAGGGGAAAGGACAGGCAAACATGTAATCAGGCTGCCACTGGTATCATCAGCATGGGAACTGTTTGTTAGCTACTGCAGAAGGTGATGGTGCACTTGTGGCTACTGCAGAAGGGATGGTGCACTTGTGGCTACTGCAGAAGGTGATGGTGCACTTGTGGCTACTGCAGAAGGGGATGGTGCACTTGTGGCTACTGCAGAAGGGGATGGTGCACTTGTGGCTACTGCAGAAGGGGATGGTGCACTTGTGGCTACTGCAGAAGGTGATGGTGCACTTGTGGCTACTGCAGAAGGTGATGGTGCACTTGTGGCTACTGCAGAAGGGGATGGTACACTTGTGGCTACTGCAGAAGGGGATGGTGCACTTGTGGATACTGCAGAAGGTGATGGTGCACTTGTGGCTACTGCAGAAGGGGATGGTGCACTTGTGGCTACTGCAGAAGGGGATGGTGTACATGTGGCTACTACAGAATGGGATGGTGCACTTGTGGCTACTGCAGAAGGGGATGGTGCACTTGTGACTACTGCAGAAGGGGATGGTGCACTTGTGGCTACTACAGAATGGGATGGTGCACTTGTGGCTACTGCAGAAGGGGATGGTGCACTTGTGACTACTGCACAAGGGGATGGTGCACTTGTGACTACTGCACAAGGGGATGGTGCACTTGTGACTACTGCACAAGGGGATGGTGCACTTGTGGCTACTGCAAAAAGGGATGGTGCACTTGTAACTACTGCACAAGGGGATGGTGCATTTGTGACTACTGCACAAGGGGATGGTGCACTTGTGACTACTGCACAAGGGGATGGTGCACTTGTGGCTACTGCAAAAAGGGATGGTGTACTTGTAACTACTGCACAAGGAGATGGTGCATTTGTGACTACTGCACAAGGGGATGGTGCACTTGGGACTACTGCATAAGGGGATGGTGTACTTGTGGCTACTTCAGAAGGGGATGTGCACTTGTGACTACAGCACAAGGGGATGGTTGCACTTGGGACTACTGCACAAGGAGATGGTGCACTTGTGACTACTGCACAATGGGGTGGTGCACTTGTGACTACTGCAGAAGGAGATGGTGCACTTGTGGGAATGTCTCAGTTTGCAGTCATGCTGATTCTTGAACTTAAACTCTCCTTATCATCAGCTGCCATCTCCCCAGTGAAGGTTGTAATGGGTCTCCAACACCCACTGTCGTGAGCATTCACGGTGCATTCATAGTAACTTCCCCCAGTCCATGTCTTCATGTTGTCCACCCACATGTAATGTTGTCTTTCTGTTGATGTTATCCACCCACATGTAATGTTATCTTCTTCTTGCACACTCTCCTCTTTCCTTTCCAGAACATATTCATTTTTCTATTTATTTATTTCTATTTCTTTTTGCAGACGTAAGAGGAGATGTCTTTGAAACGTCCAGCAAGACAGGCAGAGATATCAGTAAGTCCAGTTACAAATAAAGATCCTTTACACCTTAAGGCGTTTAGGGTATATGGTGCTGGGCCCATATTTGTATAGACCAACTGGTACTCGGGTGATGTGGTCAGTGTCTGGCAGGCTGTCTTTACCTCCCATGTACCCGTTTTCAGCTGTGTGGACCTGGAAGCCCAGGTCAGTTTACTCCAGGGTATGTGGGTTCTTTTGTCTTTTTAAAAAAAAGGGGTATCCATGTATCTGGATGATGCCTGCATTTTGCTTAAGTTAGAAGGTAAAGAGAGTAGTGCTGCACATGTCAGTGTTTATGCTGACACACCATCTATTTCATGTCAGTGTTTATGCTGACACACCATCTATTTCATGTCAGTGTTTATGCTGACACACCATCTATTTGCCCATGCCGCTAATGCATCTGTAGCTATTTGTAGTGATCTGGTGGCCACTGATGCATGTTCATTTGTGCTCCATAAAACCAGGTCATTAGCAACATTGGTTGTTAAAGATTAGGAAAAGATCAGGAAAACATTGATGAAGATTAGAAAAAGTGTGGTGGGACAGGACTCCACACTGGGGGGACACCATGACGCAGTAGTACTTTCTTGCTCTTGAGACCGTCTATCTGTACTTGAGCTCTTATGTTGTGCAAGTATGCTTTCACCCATTTGTACATTATTTCTTTCACTTTATAGTTTCTCAGTTTCTTCATCAGACCTTCTTTCCAGACTTTGTTAAAAACTTTCTTTAGATCTATCCATGCTGCAAGCACCAGTTTTTTCTCTTGTTTTTCTAGGCTAATTTCAACATTGTTGTCTCGATCAAATTAGTCCACAAAATGGTCAGCTGCTTGTGTTCTTGTTAAGATGTTTCTGTCTGTATGTAGTGCAATCTCAGTTTCTCCCCGTGGCCTCGTTGTTAAGTTGTTTTACTAGCTTCCACAAATTCCTTGTGTCTCTTTCAAAGTTAGAGACTCTGTTTTCCAGCTT
The DNA here is from genome assembly GCA_014155875.1 of Cepaea nemoralis. NCBI lineage: Eukaryota > Metazoa > Mollusca > Gastropoda > Stylommatophora > Helicidae > Cepaea > Cepaea nemoralis. The sequence goes on from JACEFZ010001900.1 coordinate 997,998, forward strand.
TTCCATCTAGCCTGCAATTTGGCCCTTCAAAATTTGGCTTTTACATACTGGTATTTAGTGTGGTGCTAAGATTGGCCTCTGCTTGCTTTCTACACATTTCCACATCATCATGCAACTGTTCTAGTTCACTACTCTAGCATTGGGTCGCTTGGACTGTAGTAATTGAACAGATTTAGATCTTTGGCTGTCTTGAGTCATATTATGTTCGTTTGTATTACTGTATGAACATTTTATCTGTTTATTATTTATGGTAATAATATTTAATGAATAAAGTTTGCATTAAAGTCAGGCCAAGTAGAACTGTGTGGTTTGTGTTTCTCTTACAGAAAACAATCACCAAGGTGGTAATAACTTTTGAAATACTACTGGTTTCATGACTTTTATTGCTTTAGCTGTGAATAATGTTATCATTTGTTTGCATCCTTTCTGTTTCAGGTGCAATCTTTACCAAAATTGCCTCAGATTACCTGGCATCTAAAGAAGAGCCTCAAATAGAAGGTTGGTCCCACACGTCCCATGTTCCTCTTTGTCACTTTGTGGTTGTTGGCATCTGCATAGAATTTGTCCTCAGATTACCTGGCATCTAAAGAAGAGCCTCAAGTAGAAGGTTGGTACCGCACATCCCATGTTCATCTTTGTCAGTTTGTGGTTGTTGGCGTCTGCATAGAATTTGTCCTCAGATTACCTGGCATCTAAAGAAGAGCCTCAAGTAGAAGGTTGGTACCGCACATCCCATGTTCATCTTTGTCAGTTTGTGGTTGTTGGCGTCTGCATAGAATTTGTCCTCAGATTGTGCCGCAGACATGTTGTCAGTTCTGCATGTGTTATACCACATTTCTTTCTCAGTTTGGGTATAATCAACCTTGACACACTTACAATATTATGTGTTTGTGCAGTGCAGGCAATCATGGTCTCATAAGGCTTTGTGGATGAGTTCTGGTAAGAGGACCCTCCAAGCCACGGCAGTGTGGTAGAGCAGTGTGAGCGTCCATTAAGTGTCCTACTAGACAAGAAATGTCGTTGGCATGGGGTTGAGTCCTCATCTCTCAGCAATTCTTTCTTTACCTGGTGACTATGGTAGCCAACATTTACTCATCTTGCGTGTATGGAGACTGAAAGAGAATCACAGCAAATCTCCGCAATGATGGTAGACCTTCAATACCCACATCTAGCACTCCCACTTGGATAGCCTTGCCCACAGTTGAAATAAAAATGTTGTTTGTTTGCCCGACAGGATGGAAGTCAAGGCATCAGTATTTCCCAGTGACGGTCAGCATGGCCCAATGTGCTGATGCCCAGGCAGTGGGGTTCACCCCCACACTGGCCTGTTGGGCTAAAATGTTGACTTCCCGCCCTTGACTTGAGGATGTAAATTACAAGTAGCTCTGGTGTTGGAGTCGGTTCACCTGATGGCAAGAGACACTGGTAATAGGGAAAGCTAATCAGCCCAGTGAACTAGGTATATATGTGGACCACGCCTTAGTTCAAAGCCAGCATATGTCCACACACACCACACACACCCACACACACACACCCACCCACACACACACACCCACACACACCCACACACACACACACCACACACACACACACACACAAAATATTTCTGAGTTTTCTGTCATTTTTGTTTCTTCTTTGTTCCTTCTGAAAGAAGTACAACACACCGAGTTAAGCATTTCATTGGTCAGCGTGTCCGGTTTGGGCATGCCTGTGTGTCATGTCTGCTTCCTCTAGACCAGTGGTTCTCAACCGCTGGGGAATTCTCCTCTAGGGGGCAATTTTAGGGTTTCCAGGGGGGGGGGGGGAATGAAGATTATTTCAAGATCGCGTTAATACAAGAACCAATTACTTGATACTGTTTTTCCCTCCATACTTTACAGTTCTGTACTCCTCACCCTTCTGATATTCGTCTTATAACATAAGTAGACCCACAAATCACATTTTATGTAGATGTCTAAATTTGTTCTAGTATGTGTTATTAAAGTTAGCTTCCATTTTTACATATACTATGTAGGGGCGGGGTGAGGGTGGGAGGAGATTTATAGGGAAGAAATAGGAAAGGGGAGGAATTACATTCTCAACATATGGTGAAGGGGGGCATGGGCCTAAAAAGGTGAAGAACCACTGCTCTAGACAGATTCCATCCAAGATCAGGGGCTCTATCTACCTATGGGTTGGTTTTTATTCCTAACAATTCCGGTCGCCAGCATGACGGTTAGGTGTTGAACCGTTAAGGCCTGTGGCGTGTTTATGCTTACATCTACGGTTTGCAATCGTATTTTCCTCATGTTGGACTGGTAGTATGTGGTTCCGTTGCGACTGCTACTGAGTGAGTGCATGGGCGACACTGTGAGCTGTGAAATTCACGTGGAATGCTTTTACATCTGTCCTGTACAGTGACCTGCATGTTCGGAACAATGGCTACCAGCTGTTGCTACATTGACTGATTTGCCTTTTCGGTTCACAAGTTCATTTTCCTGGAGACTCCTGGGAGTCGACGCTGAAGCTGCGGAGTTCGTGCTTTATGCGACACTTTTGCCGGGTCGCCCTGCGGTAAAAGACCAACGATGAACTGTGGTTTTCGTGGATGAATTTTGTGTTGGCATTCTGGCAGCGGCATTATGCACAGTGTATCTGTGCGGGCTGTTGGATTGCTGAGACTCCTGTCTATTCTACTTTTCACATTGGACAGTGGGGAACATTTTGTGTGATGTTCATTGGAACAGGAATGGAGCATAATGGGGACAACCCGTTGCCGTGAAGTTGGAACCTCAACTAACTAACTAACTAACTAACTAATTAACTAACTAACTCCTAACAATTTTGTCAGGACAGTGATCTTATGGCCTACTCTTTGTTATTTCCAGCTGGCATGGGATTATTAATGTGCACATCTTGCATAGCTGGCTCCATGGCGAAGGGGTTACAGACGTGGTTCATGATCCCGCATACCCTTGTTTGAAACACAATTGCACATGATTTGGCAGCAGACTGCGTTGCGTTGGTTTTTTATGAATTGGTTATGGGTGCCGGTCGTTCAGAAAGCAATGGCAAACTGCTGAACGTAAACGTGCCCAGGAATCACGACCAACCAAAAAATGCTGGGGTTGACTGCTATGTCCTGTAAAGAATATACAACTAACTAAACTAAAATTGTGTTGGGAAGTTAGTAAAAGTTAATCAGTTGCTGAATGTTTATAATTTTCAATTACTCCCCTTTCTTGTTTTAGTTAATTAATTATTCTTCGTCTCCTCTTCCTCCATTTACCTCAGCAGAGTGTTGGTGGGAGATACAGGGATCTATGCTCTTTCTAATGTGCTTGGTATCTTTGTCTTCATTTCTCTAAGGTTGTTCTTGATATCACCACTCCATCTTTTATGTGGTCTTTCCTTTGCTCTATATCCATCATATTTCTTCAGTGTGACTCTTTGTTGTAGATGTTACCAGGTCATTCTTGAGAAATGGCTAAACCATTTAATCTGTTTAGTTTTTAATTTTCTTTCTTTCTTTCTGTCTTTCTTTCTTTCTGTCTCTCTTTCTTTCTGCCTTTCTGTCTTTCTTTCTTTCTTTCTTTCTTTCTTTCTTTCTTTCTGTGAGCATTGTCTTGAACTTGAATGGTGACATTTATTATTTTAACATTTCTACTGACAGATTATGTTTTGTTTTTCCTGCTATGTGTCAATATATTGAAGGGAAAAAAGCTTCACAGTGTTTTCTTGTTTTCATTTCAGAAGATTCATTGACCCTCGAAATGCAATCACCTAGGAAGCGAATCTGCGCTGCTTGCCACAGTTGATAGCTTCCAACCTTCTAGAGATATCCTGATTTACATGTAAACAGTTACCCAACCAGTGGACATTCAAAGCATCATTAAGCTTAAATGATTCAACCAGTGGATATCAGCTTTTTCAGCTTGGATAGTTCACTGATATCATAAACGTGATTGAGATTTAATAATTCAATCAGCGGATATCACTTCATGACTGTGCTTAAGAAATTTAATCAGTGATTATTTTCAGCATATTTCAGCTAGAGTATTTCAGTCAGTGATTATCATCAGCATCATTCAGCTTGAATTGTTCAATCAATGTATATCATTTTTCAGTTTTAATTATTCTATCAGTGGATATCATCAGCATTTTTGAGCTTGAAACTACATTTAGTGTGTAACATCAGCATTTTAGCTTGAAACTACATTTAATGTGTAACATCAGCATTTTTGAGCTTGAGACTACATTTAGTGTGTAACATCAGCAGTTTAGCTTGAAGAGGAAAGAGCAGCTTTGTATGCCTGCCTTTCATTGGTATTTAGTTATGCGTTCATGTTATTAGCACAAAATGTATGCTGGATGCTGCAAACTATTTAATATAATATCTTAAATTGGCTTTAAGACATCAGCCACATGACATGTGATATGGTTGTTATGTGCTTGAAGAGAAGAAGGATGTGGTAAATATGATGTGATTGTCATTTATCTGAGCTGAAAGAATATGTGGTAAATATGATGTGAATGTCATGAGCTTGGGCCCGAAGGAAGATGTGGTAAATATAATGTTGCCATGGTTTAGAGCAGAAGGAAGATATGGTAAATATGATGTGAATGTCATCGGCTTGGACAGAAGGAAGATATGGTAAATATTACGTGATAGAAGGAAGATGTGGTAACTATGATATTGCCATGAGTTGAGCAGAAAGAGGATTAGGCAAATATAATGTGACTGCCATAGGCTTGGCCAGAATGAAAATATGGTAAACAAACAGATTATAATACTGCACAATTAGAACATATTTATAACACCATAATCGTCATCATCATCATCATGGCCATGCAAGGTGGCATTCCTCTACAGCCATCCATTTTTCTGTATTTTTGCTAAGTTCAATTACTGACTGTCTTTTGTATCACTCTGTCAACCCATCTCTTGTTTGCTTCTTTTGCCAACTGTCTCTATTACCCCTGCTTCTTTTGTCAGCTATCTCTACCACCCCTGATATACCCTGTGTTGTCACAAACTATTATGGGCTCCCCATTCTCATAAGGTACCCAACATAGACATTGGTCTTGTCCTCACGGGGGTAACTGTCCATGTTGCCTGAACCATTGGGGTATCATAGAACACAGCGGCTCAAGCACATGAAACATTAAAAATTTTAAAATAGTTGTGGAGCGTATCACCCGATGGAAGAATGGCTGCAGAAATTGTCCATGGATGCAACAAAGCAAATCAGAAATCTGCTATATGCTCTGGCACTCATCAACCTGGGGAGCCGTGGTGGTGCAGTGGCCAGCATATTTGCCTGCTGGTGCGGTGGTCAGGTGTTTGAATCCCGTTGAGACAGATTTTTTAAAAATTGACCTTGGCTTTCAGGTCAACCCAACCTACAATGGGCACCGTAGATGACTGGGGAGTCAAGATTACTGTCATGGCATTGACCTTCGCCCTCCGAGGGTGGGGTGGCTTCTGGGCAGGCACACTTAGCGATGTTCAGATGGGATAAGTACGATCAACGAACGTCTCAAAGGTGGGGACGCACAACATGAAAAAAAAAGCCAGGGAATCATGCCCCGGATGGGCCCACCCCCTGAGAGTGTATGGAAAGTAAAAGGGCGGAAACATTCTGCAATTTGGGAACCTCCTCTGATGATTGGCAGCCTCCTGTCATGCTTGCTCCTTGGCAGAGTTTTTACCGCATCACCTATCAATGCCGATTGGTCTAACAATATGAAACTAGCTCCAAATGCTCACTACGGCCCAAAGCATGTAAATTGATCATCTTCTCCTTGTTCTGCATTCATCCGGAGTGTTTTTTCAGACATGATTGCGTTTTGCCAATTTTATTTGCACCCTTAGGACGGCACATCTGACTTCTGCGGGCATTTCTTGACCAGGTTAGCCTTCCCGGGTAAATTGATCATTTACTGTACTTACTCAGTGGCCCACTCCAACACCAAAGTACTCAAGTTGAGATGGTTGACTTCGTTGCATCGGGTGTTACCCCACCTGACTCTTGCTTCTCTCCACTTAACGGCCAGCCACTTGCCGATGGCATTGCACAAAGCACTCCCAATTCAAGTGCTGTGTGATCTGTGATAAAGTGCCGTGTGATCTGTGATCAAGTGTAGTGTGATCTGTGATCAAGTGTAGTGTGATGTGTGATCAAGTGCTGTGTGATCTGTGATCAAGTGATGTGTGATCAAGTGCTGTGTAATCTGTAATCAAGTGCCGTGTGATCTGTGATCAAGTGCTGTGTAATCTGTAATCAAGTGCTGTGTGATCTGTGATCAAGTGCTGTGTGATCTGTGATCAAGTGCTGTGTGATCTGTGATCAAGTGCCGTGTGATGTGTGATCAAGTGCCGTGTGATGTGTGATCAAGTGATGTGTAATCTGCAATCAAGTGCCGTGTGATCTGTGATCAAGTGCCGTGTGATCTGTGATCTAGCAAGACGAGGTCAACATTGTCAAATGGATAAGAGCACTTGCTCCTTAACTTCCGGTGTGCTGATGCTGAGGTAGCGGGTTCAACCCCTACACCAGTCATTTGGACGAAAGTTGGACCCCACCTGACTCTTGCTTCTCTCCACTTAACGGCCAGCCACTTGCCGATGGCATTGCACAAAGCACTCCCAATTCAAGTGCTGTGTGATCTGTGATAAAGTGCCGTGTGATCTGTGATCAAGTGTAGTGTGATCTGTGATCAAGTGTAGTGTGACGTGTGATCAAGTGCTGTGTGATCTGTGATCAAGTGCTGTGTAATCTGTAATCAAGTGCCGTGTGATCTGTAATCAAGTGCTGTGTGATCTGTGATCAAGTGCCGTGTGATCTGTGATCAAGTGCCGTGTGATCTGTAATCAAGTGCCGTGTGATCTGTGATCAAGTGCCGTGTGATGTGTGATCAAGTGCCGTGTGATGTGTGATCAAGTGCCGTGTGATCTGTGATCTAGCAAGACGAGGTCAACATTGCCAAATGGATAAGAGCACTCGCTCCTTAACTTCCTGTGTTGTGATGCTGAGGTAGTGGGTTCAACCCCTGCACCAGTCAGTTGGACGAAAATGCTGACTTCTCATCCTTGACTTTAGGACCATAAATTACAAGTACCCCAGAAGTCAGAATAGATTCGCCAGTTGGTCAGAGACACTGGTAATAAGGAAAGCTAAGCTACATGCAAAAATCAGTCCAGCGCACTTTCCAGTAGTAGCATGTATGTGGCCTATTAGGCTAGAGTACAAATCCAGTGAAAATATACAACAAAGCAAAAATCTAGCGAGACCCCAATCTGTGCTATAGAAATGAAGATGTTGAAGACAGGTCATAAACCAAAAGGTTCCTGCAACAACCAGATTGTCACCCGCTGTCACAAAAGAAATATGTCGAAGAGATTTATTCTTCTGCGTTCATTCGGAGCCTTTTTTATTTTGGACGTGATTGCACTGTGCCTGTGTACAGCGGAACTGCGATACTGCGCTTTTAGGGCGACACATCCATCTTCTGTGGGTGTATGTTGACAGGGTTATCCTTCCCGGGGATATGTCGAAGAGATTTTATGAATATTAGATGATAAACACAAACAGTTGACACAACTGGAGTAGATGTCAACACATTCTTGTGACCACCAAGCTGTTACTGTCACATAAGGATGTTAACAAAGGTGGAGAATAGAAATATTGAAATAATAGAAATGAAAAATCAGTGGTGAACTGTGCATGTAATAAAAAGAGACAAGATCTGAACGATATCAAGAAATAGGTGGCTGCAATGTTTTTATTTTAAGATCAAAGGGGAAAAACTCTGAAAATAATGACATTTTTTGGCATAAATAAATTATCATGTAAATTTCCAATGTGCATATATTTTTAAATTATACTTATATGTTTTGGAAGTGGATTTTACCATTGCTTAACTTGTTCTTTCAATTGTCCTTTTTGTTAAAGAAATGTAAATAATTGTTAAGTGACTGTAACTTTCGTAGCTTTCAGATAATAGCATGGGTTTAAAGATGGCCTTTAATTGCCCACAGATATATGCATAAATGCTTCAGTCTCCTCTCTTAGATCACACAAGGAGAATCTCAGCACAGTGCACAATTTCTGTAACATCAGCAGCTATTCTTCATGTCTAACATTCAGGGTGTAATTGTACTTATACTTAGTCAGAGCACACTAGAGAAATCATCTTCTGCACTCATTCAGTGTTTGTTGTGGTTCGTGAGACGATATTTGCATTATGCCTTCTTACAGTCAAGTTTTGTGCGTACACCTTTTTTCTGACTCATTCGATCCTCACTGGCATTTGTTGACTAACCATCATCACCCTGTGCCATGCCGGTAAGTGTGGGAGGTCATGTTTGGCCATCTCACACGATCACCGGTGTCTTGGAACAGCTCAGTGTTCTTGTCTCGACCATGCCACATGGCCAAGCCATCCAGGTATTTACTTCTCTGCCTTCCCTTTGTTCTCTTCCCCTCAATGTTGCCAGGTGTCACCAAGTTCTCCAATTTATTTCTTCTCATAACGTGACCAAAAATATTGTGACGTCTACATCTGATTTCTCTAATCAGTTTACGATTTTCATTGTTTCTTGTAGGATTTGGTCATTGGTTTTTCTGTCTGTCCATGGTATTCTTTGCATCTTCCTCAGAAACCACATTTCCATAGCCATAAGATGTCTTTCAGCCTGTTTGCTTATTGTCCACACTTCACATCCATACGAAAGCACAGGTTCTGTGTAGCACCTGACCACTTTTCTCATTGTGAATGACATCTTTTTATTGGTCGGTATGTTTTCCATCTTGCAAAAGGCTTCCTTCGCCATGACAGTTCTTGACCTAATCTCTTCAAGGCATCTGCCATCAGATGTTATGACTGTTCCGAGATAATTGTACGGATTCACTTGTTTAAAAATATTCCCATTTACTTGTATGTTACACGTGTTGATTGGGTTAGCCTCTCCTAGGCTACAGAAACCTGACAATGTATTTTTTTGAATAACGAAGACACAAACCTTAGATTGTACAATTTATTGCCTGGCATATTTCGCTGCATCTCGTCAGGTACATACTGCAGAAGTCGCACAACGTAGTTCACCCAGTTTCTCTTCTCATGGTAATCCTACAGAATGTTGATTATTTCAGTTTTGTACATGCATCTACAATGTTGTTTTTAAAGGCAAGTGTGCCTTAACAACTATACTTGTACATACTGTTAAATATTTAAACATTCCTTTAAATAAATATTTAAATATATATGGGTTAAGTATCCCCAATCCAAAATTTGGAAATGTCCCAGTCAGTGACTTGGCGCTCACGGCAAGGAGTTCTCGTGGGTTCAGGCTATGACTGCTGTTTGTGTTGGAAAGGTATACAGTCTCTGACCTGAGAGTGTGTACAGTGATGATGATAGAGAATTTGATGGTGATAGAGAATTTGGTTATGTTGAGAGTTTGATGATTTTGAGAATTTGATGATGATGGGGAATTTGATGATGATGATTATAGAGAATCATATTTGTGATCTCTTAACAAGTGGTTCATTCAGAGAAAGCCAATAAGTTGGGAAAGGTGGATGTTGAAGAAGTCTTTAGCCCAGGCGATGATGCTGCAGGAAGCCATTCACTGACAAACAGAGATAACTGAAATCCAGGATACTGTGAAGATAGTTACAGGAAAGATGAAACTATTACAACCAGGAGATAGTTACAGATGAAACTATTAAAACCAGGAGATAGTTACAGATGAAACTATTAAAACCAGGAGATAGTTACAGATGAAACTATTAAAACCAGGAGATAGTAACAGGGGAGATGAAACCTTTGAAACCAGGAGATGGTTAAAGTTGAGATGAAACTGTTATAACCAGGAGATGTTTACAGGAGAGATGAAACTGTTATAACCACTGTGACAAAGTCTACAAATAAGACAGTAAAATGTGATCAACTCATTGGAAGGCTAGGCACTGTCTGAATTCATGACAGAACAATCTGTAATGTCAAGAAATCATTTGTAAGCAAGACTTTTGGTTGGTTGATTGTGATTAATTCTGAACTGTGAATCATCCTGTGTTCAATGCATTGGCTTCAGGTCATAATAAGCCCTGACAAGGACTTGGATCTACCAGTGTGAGGTTGGTGTAGAGGCTGTGTGCTAGGACTTGGATCTACCAGTGTGAGGTTGGTGTAGAGGCTGTGTACTAGGACTTGGATCTACCAGTGTGAGGTTGGTGTAGAGGCTGTGTGGTAGGACTTGGATCTACCAGCGTGAGGTTGGTGTAGAGGCTGTGTGGTAGGACTTGGATCTACCAGCGTGAGGTTGGTGTAGAGGCTGTGTGGTAGGGGTGTTATGTAGGTACATGTTTATGTACCTTTACAGCTGTGTCTGCATTTCAACACTCATCATCATTGGCACCTTGCCGTCTTGACAGACGATAGTTTGTGCTTTAAAAAGGCATAATAACTTTTAACTATGGCGGTAGCGAGTGTGACTGATAAGGCCAATTTGCGCTGTAAATGTCCGTTCACAGTGGGTGCATGTGAACACGTGGTCATTTCCACCATCATGCACCATCTTACGTCTCAAACGCTTGGTGTGTGACTTTTCTGCAATAATTTTCTCCTTTGACTTTATTCCATTTCTGATATTTGCCCTCCATGCAACACGTTCAGCGGCGACTTGCTCCCAATGTGCATTATCAATGCCTGTATCAATCATGTCCCGCTTACACACATCTTTGTATCGTAGTAGAGGCCGACCCTGAGATCTCTTACCCATCTGTAATTCACCAAAAAAGATATCCTTTGGTATTCTGGCATTTCAACAAATCATTTGATAATTGTGTAAATAATTCTTATCAAAAACTGTTTTCAAACACTCACAAAAGGAACCTCTGAACAGACATTCTTAGTATGAATGAGTTAATGAATTATTCATATACAGTTCGGCCATCTGGAAATGTTACAGTTTGGCCACTGGAGGTGTTACATGGAACAGCATGTTTTAGAACTTCAGTGCCAATAAAATCTTTACTGAAATTACAGTTTGTGTTCACTGATTGTATGCTGTCTACTGCTGACAAAGTTTATTTCCGAAGGACACACACTGAACAAACCCCCACAGCCAGTTGGATCACTTCTAACATAATGTTCTTGTGCTCATCCAGTCCACTGTGGACGAGTGCTCTTTCTCGACCTGGTGTGGTACAACACGCTGGCATACCATACATATCATACCATCGTATCATAACAGATACCATTCAACATACAGTTGAATACATAACTCATTTGTGGGGTATAGATCTTGGCAATTTCTAGTGTTCGCTCACATTTCTCACTGGACCTTCCATTGCTCAGTTGGTTCTTACAAACGCACACGTCCTCAAACTATTACGTTTGTTGAAAATACACTTGAGATATAGAACCAGGGTTGATAATGTTAAGTTGATGCAAAGTACTTGTTGTAAATATCTATGCTGGTCTATTAACTCTTGCTTGTCTGCTGTGTAATTTATCATTAAGCTGCTCCGTGCCTGAATAAACAAATATGTACCATCGGTTTAGCACGCTAGCTTTGTTTGTGAATGTTAATTCACCTAAACTCGGGTGTCTGTCCCGGTTCTTAACTGTTTTGTCGTTTGACTGGTTTTTCTGGGTTACATTGTGTCCTTTGCAGAACATCGCTCCCATAACAACCTTCCAGAAAACTTCTCGATCACAAGCAAGATGTCCCGGGTCCGATACTCCCATCTGGAGATCATCCACCACATCCTGCACCCATCTTCTCTTTGGCCTTCCTCTTCCTCTCTTCCCAGGCATATACCCTTCCATTGTTTCAAGTGACCAAACTATATCAATTTTCTTTGTTTTATCGTCTTAATAGCCAATCCTCTTCAGTATTCAGCTCTTGAAGTATCCATGCATTTGTTTTTTTCTTTACCCAAGATATTCTTAGAACCTGTCTATAACATTTATATCCAAAGGCATTTATGTGCTGTTCAGCTTGTTTAGTAAGTTTCCAAGTCTCACAGGCGTATGTTGCAATGGGAAAGTTGCATGCTCTTAAAAATCTAATTTTTGTAGTTCTATCTGTCCCACTCCATAATTTATTCAGTTTTAGTCTTTGAAGAGCAATTGATAGTCGTCGTTTAATTTATTTCATTGTGTCACCATTTTTAGTAATCAATGACCCAAGATATTCGAAATTTCCCAACAATCCTCTCCTCCAATCCCCCTCCAATCTCCAATCTCTCCCTCCAATCTCCTCTCTCCTCCAATCCCCTCCAATCTTTCCTCATTAACATATATTTCTTTCTCCATAGTAGTTTTATCTCTATGCATTATCTTTGTTTTTGCTATGTTAAGATATAAGTTGTGATTTTCATTATTTCTTTGGGTTGAGGTTATTAAGTTTTCTATACCATTCAGTGATGTGGATAGTAATACTGTATCATCAGCATATTGAATCTCTGAATGAAGACCACTTCAAGATCGCGTTATACAAGAACCGATTACTTGATATCGTTTTTCCCTTCATACTTTACAGTTATGTACGTCTCATCCTTCTAAAATTCATTGTTTTCAACTTGTTTTAGTATATGCTATTAAATTTACCTTCCATTTTTACGTATACTGTGTAGGGGTGGGGGGATTTTTACATAGGAAATATGAAAGGGGGGGGGGGATAACGTTCTGAAAATATGGTGAAGGGGGGCATGGGCCAAAAAAGGTTGAGAACCATTGGTCTAGATAGAGCATATTTATGAGATGTACTACATGTGATGGAAAGCCCATATTCCTTATGATTTCCCATATTCCTCATGATTTCCCAAAGTTGCTGATGCTGCACACAGCCAAATGCCTTTGAATAATCCACAAAACGTGAGAATAGGTTTACATTAAATTCTCTGCACGTCTCTGTTATTAAACGCATGCTGAGTATGTGATTTCTTGTTCCTCTTCCTTGTCTAAATCCAGCTTGAACCATGTTAATCTCTTCTTCCATTTTCTTACGAAGTCTTCGCATTATGACTTTTAGTAGAATTTTACTTGCATGACTGATCAGGGCAACAGTTCTATAGTTGGTGCATAATTTCAGGTTGCCCTTTTTTGGTATTGGAATGAAGATAGTTCTTCTTCTTCTTCTGCGTTCATCCGGAGTTTTTTTTCCGGACATGATTGCGTTGTGCCTGTTTACATCAGAGTTGCGCCGTTAGGCCGACACACCCGACTTCTGCGGGCATTTGTTGACCGGGTTAACCTTCCCGGGTGAAGATAGTTCTCTTCCAATCTTTTGGCCATATACCATATTTCCATACCTTTTTACATAATGCGTGATAGGTGTGAATGCTTTCTTCTCCTCCCGCTTTAATTAGTTCAGCTGGTATCTCATCCTGGTGATTTACCATTCTTCAGGTTCTTTATTGCCCTTGCAATTTCATCTAATGAGGGTTCAGGTTCTGTCTCTGCTGTCATTTCATTCATATCCTCAGAGTCATGCATATCATATATTCCACTGCAGTACTCATGGCATCTTTCTAGAATTTGGTTAGATTCTGTTAAGGTATTTCCCATCTTGTCACAGATAACATTTAATTGAGGTTGAACATGTCTTGTCCCTAACTTCGTTTCTTTGAACATGTTGTAATCTCTTCCATTCTTATGATATTGCTCTATTTTAATACAATAATCTTGTATATATTGGGTTTTGTCCTTTCTTGTATTGTTTCTTATTTCTCATGTTGAAGCTTTATACTTCATCCTGCTGTTATCAGTTTCTCCTGTCTTTTTCAGTTCCCTTCATTGTTCTATCAATTCTAATGTAATCCATGGCTTATGTTGCTTACTCCTGGTCAGAATGAAATCTTTGGCTGCTGTTATCAAGATGTCTCTCGCTTGTACTGCCAGTTCATCAGGTGTCATTTCCTCTTTTACAGACATCAAGACCCCAAAACGATTACTCACTTCTACGTTGTAAGCATCTGGTATTTTTGTGAGATCAAAATGAAGTGGCCTTGTCTACTTCTTGTAAATCTTTCTATTCCGTCTTTGACCCTTAATAACCGCTACTGGATCCTGACAAAGACAATTATGTCCAAAATAAACAAACAAACAAATGAAGAAGGAGTGCAAACCAAGATAGCTGTAAACTGAATACATGTATTTATTGATGCTATAAAACTGAAAATATGGGCAATGTACATAAGCAAGCAGTGTCGACTATGAGCAATGATTGAGTTGTCAGGCACATGGGCAATGCAAAAATAAATACTCCAGCAGATCTAACAACACAAACAAGGCGTCATACGTGACATGGCACAATCTTAGCTTCACAGTGACACAGTACATAACACTTCTTTTGTGACAGTACAAATATAGCTCAATTTGTGACGCTACGACAAATACAGGTTCATATAAGACACAGTACATATAACACAGCTTCATACATGACAAAGCACATATAAAACGGCTTCATTTGTGAAACGGCACATATAACCACAGCTTTATCTGTTACAGCCAACACAGCTTCATAGATGACATAGTACATATAACAACGTCATACATAACACAGCACATATAACACAGCTTCATAGATGACATAGTACATATAACAACTTCATACATAACACAGCACATATAACCACAGCTTTATCTGTTACAGCCAACACAGCTTCATAGATGACATAGTACATATAACAACGTCATACATAACACAGCACATATAACACAGCTTCATAGATGACATAGTACATATAACAACTTCATACATAACACAGCACATATAACCACAGCTTTATCTGTTACAGCCAACACAGCTTCATAGATGACATAGTACATATAACAACTTCATACGTGACACAGCACATATAACACAGCTTCATATGTACTACACAACAAATGGCTTCATATGTGACAAACAACAAACACAGCTTCATATGTGACAAACAACAAACACAGCTTCATATGTGACAAACAACAAACACAGCTTCATATGTGACACTGAACTAATCCAGGCATTGCTCAAACACAGAAACAGCAAAATAAATTGTTCATATTAGTAGTCCTGTGATGGAAAAAGACATTTCAACTACCTGTTCAAATCTGAGTGCAATACTGAACAAATTGTGAACACATGAGCATTAGATAGAACACTGAAACTTTACTAACTCCAGGCACACCAGTATCTACGCACAGAAAATCTTGCAGCTTTCCCTTTCTCTCTTGCACATGTTTATTGTTCTTGCAGCTTTCACTTTCTCTCCTGCACACATGTTTATTATTCTTGCAGTTCTTGGATGTACTGCTGAGGTCCTAAGGGGGGTAGGCAATGAGTGGGTCCTGATCACAAACACTTCTGTTACAAAGACTGACATGGATGTACTGCTGAGGTCCTAAGGGGGGTAGGCAATGAGTGGGTCCTGATCACAAACACTTCTGTTACAAAGACTGACATGGATGTACTGCTGAGGTCCTTCTGGGGGGTAGGCAATGAGTGGGTCCTGATCACAAACATGTCTCTGCTGCAAAGACTTACACGGATGTACCTCTGACGATTCCCAGCCGCCCCCCCCCCCCCCCCCCCCCCCTCTCTAGCTATATCCTCCATGACCTGATATTCTTGCGGCCTGGTCAAGATTGCAGATTCAATTCAAGGTCACAACTTAATTTGTTTAATCCACCTACCTCTCTGAATCTCTGAATGCATTCAGTCTATCAGCCCAATACACTGTTTGACATGGAGTATTTGTTGAGTGTGTAAGATTACACTTGAGCAACAACATTCATCCACAGAAGAACACAAGTGGCAATATGACAAGAGTAAGAGAATATGTTTCCTCAATCAGCAATACTCAACAAAATGATCTCTCAGATAATCACATTGAACAGTTTGTGGTTTCTCAGACGAGAGAGATCACTCATGACATCCACTGTTTGACATGGAGTACTCACTGTGTCCGTGAGAGAACACTTGAGCAACGACACCCAGCAACTGAACACAAGTGGCAGTATGTCTGCCTCAGGTGAGAGAATGTGTCACCTCAACTAGAAACACTCAGTTTATTTAGAATGTTTAAGTACAAAACTGTAATAACTCAGCCAAATACGACATGTTGAGCAATTCTAAGCTAACATTTTCATAACATCAGCAAAACTGACACAAAAATGTATTTTTTTTAAATAATGAAGACGTCAGCATCAGATAAGGATAAAAGAATACCGAAATTAACTCAAGAAAAACAAAATAATAATACCTTAATTGTGAGTACATAATTAACTTGAGCATCATTATTCGTTACAGTTAGGGTCAAATTCTGGGTGGTTACACTGGTTTACCAAGCTGTTACTGTGATGGTCCAAAGTGTTATAATGATGGAGGAGAAGGCCGATTCTATGATGGCCCAAACTATTATAATGATGGAGGAGAAGGCTGATTCTATGATGGCCCAAACTATTATAATGATGGAGGAGAAGGCTGATTCTATAATGGCCTAAACTATTATAATGATGGAGGAGTAAACACAAGAAATAAATGGGGAGAACTGTTGAGGCCACTAAGACGATTACATAAATGGACACACATAGTATTATTTGGCACTCACAGAAGAAGAAGAAGGAAATAGAGATTAGAAGACGCACTAGACAACATAAAATTTGAAAGCTATAATAGTTACCAACCGGGATCGAACCTGTCGCTTCCAAATGACGACGGCGCCTCGCTGCAGGAACAAGTGTACTTCGACGCACGACCAACTAGACACTCACTTTTCGGAGTGTCTAGTTGGTTGTGCGACGAAGTACACTTGTTCCTGCAGCGAGGCGCCGTCGTCATTTGGAAGCGACAGGTTCGATCCCGGTTGGTAACTATTATAGCTTTCAAATTTTATGTTGTCTAGTGCGTCTTCTAATCTCTATTTCCTTCTTCTTCTTCTGTGAGTGCCAAATAATACTATGTGTGTCCATTTATGTAATCGTAATGATGGAGGAGAAGGCTGATTCAATGAGCCCCAAACTATTATAATGATGGAGGAGAAGGCTGATTCTATAATGGCCTAAACTATTATAATGATGGAGGAGAAGGCTGATTCTATGATGGTCCAAACTATTATAATGATGGAGGAGAAGGCCGATTATATGAAGACCCAAACTATTATAATGATGGAGGAGAAGGCTGATTCTATGATAGTCCAAACTGTTATAATGATGGAGGAGAAGGCTGATTTTATGAAGGCCCAAACTGTTATAATGATGGAGGAGAAGGCCGATTCTATGATGGCCCAAATTGTTATAATGATGGAGGAGAAGGCTGATTCTATGATGGTCCAAAATTTGCCTAGTAATGGTCCAAATTGTTAAAATGATGGCTTAACGCTTTTTTCAATAATGACCAAAAGTGTTACAATGATGGCAAGTGTTAACAAAGATGGCCAACCATACAGTGATGTTGGAAACTGTGGCAATGATAATGACAAATGTTACATAACTGGCTAAAACTGTTAAAATCCTAAATCGTTACAATCTTAGCCAAACTGTTACAATGATGGTCGAAACGGTGCACATTGAAGGTCGAAACAGATAAAAATATGGTCGAAAATGTTTCAATAATGGCACCATTATTGTAATGATGGAAGAAACCATTCCCACGACTGAATAGTCGAGTAGATGACAACACTTGCAGAGTATACAACATTGATGAATCACTCAAAGTTACCACATTCTCACACGGAGCTACATCTGTGCTTCACAAACTGGAAGCTGACGCATTTAGACAGCGGTCCATATTTCCAAACTACATCTCTAAGATTGTTTTTACTGTCTCTTCTCTTCATGACACATCTTTCTATAATATTCAGTTATTTTCTTACTCATATTTCAGCCTCTTTTCACATCTCACATTTTTTTGTGTCAACACATTTGTTAGCACCATTAATGCTGCCACTAGAATAACATATAATAATTATCGTAATTGTTCCATTATTTGTTATTCTATTTTACTACAGTTTCTGGGTTCCATGTTTTGTCCATGAGACAAAGAATTTGATTGAATCACTTGTTTTGTTGTGTTTCTGTACACTCATTCACAATTCATCAGGTTTTTATGAAATCTAATGAACCAGCCAACAAACGGCAATAAAAAACAAATGGCTTCAACATTATTGTATCTCTGAAACAAGTGAAGATTAATAGGAACACCTCTCGCATACAACAAGAAACCTAGACAACAGTCAACAGTAAGAACACCTCTCACATACAAGAAACCAAGACATGACAGTCAACAGTAAGAACACCTCTCACATACAAGAAACCAAGACATGACAGTCAACAGTAAGAACACCTCTCACATACAAGAAACCAAGACACATCAGCCAACAGTAAAAAAACCTCTCACATACAACAAGCAATCAAGACACAACAGTCAACAGTAAGAACACCTCTCACATACAAGAAACCAAGACACAACAGTCAACAGTAAGAACACCTCTCACACACAAGAAACCAACACACATCAGCCAACAGTAAGAAAACCTCTCACATACAAGCAATCAAGACACAACAGTCAACAGTAAGAACACCTCTCACATACAACAAGAAACCTAGACATGACAGTCAACAGTAAGAACACCTCTCACACACAAGAAACCAACACACATCAGCCAACAGTAAGAAAACCTCTCACATACAACAAGCAATCAAGACACAACAGTCAACAGTAAGAACACCTCTCACATACAAGAAGAAACCTAGACAGAACAGTCAATAAAACACTCTAATCTGTCTCAGTTATCTAAACACCTGGCTTGACTTTTCATGACTAATACACCGCAGAGCAAAATTAAGGTATCCGTCTCTCCTGGGGTAAAATATCACAAAGTTGTATTATACTTCTCTTTAGCACAATTATATCAAATTCATATAGACCTCTATAGGAAAATAAATGAATATTTTCATGAACATTCTCTGGGATGAACTTCACATACTTTGTGGAAAATACTTCACAGCAAAATCACATCATGAGAAAAGAAAATGGTATTATATGTTACATTAACTCCACATCAATATTACAACATATATAAATCAATGTTTTAAAAAAAAGCTAATCATAATGGTCATTCAAATTTATAATGTTTTTTTAAAGCAACAGAAGTTTATAACACATGAAATGTCAAATTTAAAAAAAGGGCAAATGGTTAATTATTTGTTTAACTCTATGTGAAAATAGGATAAAAATGATTTGTTATAATTGCAGCAAAAATCCAACTGTCACAACATGTAGTAACAAAAAATTAATTTAGTAAACAATTGAACTATTAACAATTGTAATTATGATGCGGCCACACAAGCCATTCAACTATAGGCAACAGTGACTAAGCTACTTGCAGTTGTGAATGAGAAATCATGTATTGTAAATGCAAATGAATGAAAACCTTGCTGAAAGTGATTAATTAATGTGTAATGTATTAATTACTGTGTAATGTATTAATTACTGTGTAATGTATTACGTAAGGCAAGCTATGAACACTGGAAGAAGTCATGAAAATCAGTGAATGTGATTAAGAAAAACACATTTTTTAATGTCCACTAAATCAGTGAGAACAGGAATAAACAACAGTTAAGCTGTTGAACAATTCTGCAACAAAACAATAAAATACAAGAACTGGAGTTACGGAACTCGGAGGTCTAGGATGCGCTTCCTTTGCTTTCCTTGTTCTTCTTTTTGGAGAATGAGGGGATGCGAAACTTCTTCTTCTTCTTTTTCTCCTTGACTGGGGAAGGATGTTCTTTGGTTGGTGAACCCTGAAAGATTAATTGAAATGGTGATGAGTGAAATGGTGATGAGTGCAAACTTCTTTCAACACAGAATGTGGCAGTGGTATATGGACATCAGGCATATGGACATCACATACAACTACTTCACTTTAGAGGAACTCTTTACTTGTGATCTCCTGGCCGACCCCAGCAATGCTACACAATATTGTGAATGCCGCTGCTTTCCGTTCATGCCCAGGCCATGCGGGTGTAGGAAGACATGAACAAGCTGCTTCACGTTCATGCCCAGGCCATGTGGGTGTAGGAAGACATGAACAAGCTGCTTCACGTTCATGCCCAGGCCATGTGGGTGTAGGAAGACATGAACAAGCTGCTTCACGTTCATGCCCAGGCCATGTGGGTGTAGGAAGACATGAACAAGCTGCTTCACGTTCATGCCCAGGCCATGTGGGTGTAGGAAGACATGAACAAGCTGCTTCACGTTCATGCCCAGGCCATGTGGGTGTAGGAAGACATGAACAAGCTGCTTCACGTTCATGCCCAGGCCATGCGGGTGTAGGAAGACATGAACAAGCTGCTTCCCGTTCATGCCCAGGCCACACAGGTGTTAGGAAGAAATGAACAGGCTGATAGACTTACGAGATGAGCTGCTGTGGGAAGTGGATGAGCAGTGGATCAGGCTGATGTAGTGAATGCTCTCAGAGACATGGTAATAAAATGAATCAAGTAATGACTGAATCTGCAACCAATCAAGTGTTCATAGACTGCAACAATATCCAGTCAAAAGAGGTGAAGCCAGACAGCAGCGGTATGCAGGGGACAAAGAAGAATAGTCAACCAACACAAAACACCAGGCCAGCATGTTGGCCACTCCCCAACTGCATCGCCACTAACAGACAGTAATGACAGTAAATGTTGTATATGATGACAGCACATTTCCTAGTATCTATATTTGGCTGGGTCAACCTCGGAGCCTAGATAGCAGAAACAAAAAAAAAAATTGATCGTATGTAAATCCGTCTAACGATCTGGATTGAGTAGAACTGGAAAATCAACACCATTATAGTCTGTCCCGAAAAGAATGCCTTCATTTTTTGATCAATTATTTTGAAAACTGTCTGTTGCATCATTATGAAATTTTTCCTGCCGTCTTATATTTACCCCCGCCCAAGGAATATGTCTTTGATAGGTACAAAAGTAACTTAAATCATGGAAAGCAGCGACATTTCTTTGATGTACTGGTGAAAAACTAGTGATTTCTAGCTAACAGTTTCACAGTAATGCCAATGCCCCCGCCAGTTCGGATGACAAAAACAAGGCGTATCCAGATTCGTATGGGAGTGGGTGCATTGTCTGCTCTGCTGAGACGGAACATGATTGCATGTTTTGCATGACGAATATAGCTGTGAATGTCTCTGTAGTGGGCTTCCTTCTTAACGGTCAAGATGTTGGTCCTCTTTTCATTGAAGTTTATAGAATGATTCGTATGTTCGAGTGTTGTCCCCTCATTTGACAGCGTGTTTCTTCTTACGTTTCTTGTTATGCTACAAAATGTCAGTTCCCACCACAATATTACCCTTCGGTTGGTATTCAGTGCGTCTAGAGCTTTTTATTTTTTCAATGTCAGTTGTTTGTCACCGTTGAGGGCTTACGGAATTGAAAGTTCATCACTGTGGAATACAAACTGTTGCCATTAACAAGTTGTATTGTTTATGCCGGTGGTGTAATGTTTAGGGCCTGCAATTCTTTTGAATATGTGGAGCAAAATATCCCAGTAGGTGTGCATGTGGATTAATGTCTGCGATCTGGCCAGACCTTAATCAGTGTCAGACGATTCCAGTAGGTTGATGACTGCTATCAGTTGCATAAAATTCAATCCATCCTTTCTCCAATAGTCATCTTCCTCTTTCAACACATGGTCCTCACATTTTTTCCAGCAACTTTTATCAATTTTTAATAGCGTGGTCTGAGTTAGTATCTTGACGTCAGACAATTTGAATTGATTGATTGATTGATTGATTCAGAAACCGACATCACAGCAATCGGGTCATTCCCATAAGTGCTCTGTCCCCATCCTCAGCAGCCAGTGAAGAGTTCCAACACCAATAATTCCAGTAGCAACCTGATTATATGTCCGTCTCGCCTTTCCTCTGAGCCTCGAGCCTTGGCCAAATCCCCTCGTCACTCCTCGCTGCCTCATTCTTGGCAGACTATGGTGATCCATTTGCTCCTCCGAGGTGTACACGTGCTCCCACAAGGCCGCAACCACGCCTGCCTTGTCATGCATTAATGCCGTAGGTATTTTGTCTTCTTGAGCAACTACATTGTGATATGATGCATTGTCCATAATTAGACAAGACGGTCTATCTAGGGATAGAAGCACTGTATTCTAGAGCCAATCGCTAAATACACTGCCATTCATCTAATTATGATAATCCCTATTGTCTGTATGCTTTGATACAAACACGAGTCCAGCATTCTGTAGTAAACCATTTTGAGTACTACCAGCATGGGCTATAATGAAACGTTGTCCTTTACTACTGGGCACATATTGTGTTATCTTTCAGTCCACTGATTGCCATTCCTTTTCACTTGTGTGGTGTGCATTGATCCAGGTTTCATCCAAATACACTATGTCATAATTTCTTCTTCTTCTTCTGCGTTCATCCGGGTTGTTTTTTTTCGAACGTGATTGCGTTGTGCCTGTTTACAGTAGAGCTGCGTTCTTGCGCCGTTAGACCGACACATCCGACTTCTGTGGGCATTTGTTGACCGGGTTAACCTTCCCAGTGTCATAATTTTATTTGCGCATTTCCCTTATTTCACGTAGGTATCTGCTTCTCGTGGCTCCTAAATGTGGTTGCTCACAAATGATATTTCTACCTCCCTTGTACTTTCTAAACGTGAAGCCTTATATGAAAGGACCCACATTAATGACACACCTCTGAAGATACTGCGACACCACTGAACACTCCCTGTTTCACTTCTCAAGGCTCTTTTCGTAAGGCCAATCGCGTGGACAACGTGAAAATTTACCATTGAACTCTCATGTTTCCTCGTGAAGATGTAATACTTCTAATATTGTGCACTTCATTTATGTCCCGTAAATTATATACTGCATATAAACAAACTTTGAAATCTGCTGTACAATCTCCAGAACAAAATTTTTTTGTTGGGTGGACATAATGATAAGGTTATATGCTAAATCTCATCATTTTTCCTCAGTTGGTTACTGAGATATGGAATTTTATATTGGGGCAGACAAAAGTAAATGGACTATAATTTTAAGTGTTCAATTTGATTTGCCATAAAAGGATAAAACAGTGATGATCTTTTAACAAGTTATTATAAGTACCCATCAACATGTGACAGGACTAAAAATCCTGATGTAAGTGAACTGTCAACCGCACAACTCTGAGAAATGGTCAAGTGAAAGTATTGACACATACCTCCTTGCTGCTGCGCTCCTCCAAGGTCTCTCCTCCACTGGCGCTGTCTGTAGACTTCATGGTGTCCGACTTGGCCGGGGATACCGGATTCTCTTCCCCGAGCTCTTCACCTGCAACAGACAGAGTGCCTTCCCTTAGTGAATTCAAACACAGAAGTCATAAACAATATGTTGCACAATTTAGTGCCTGGCATATTTAGCTGCATCTCATCAGGTGCATCCTGGCTATAGCAGAGCTAGATTTATTTAGAAAACAGCAAGTTAAATGGTCCGGCCATATAATTAGGCTACCAACTAACAGTTTACCACAACAAGCAATGATGAGCAGACCAAATGGAAGAAGAAGAAGAAGCCGACCATGTAAACGATGGTCAGATGGAATAGCAGTCTATGGGCATCTTGATATAAGAAGCCCATAAATCTCTCCCACTGTTTGTACTTCACCTCGACATGGCAAGGCACAAGAAGAATGAGATGAGATGGTTACTTCAGTCACCTAGTCATGACTTCCCCCACCCCCTCTAAGACTGAACCATCCAGATGCGTAAGCCCACAAAGGCAGTCCCATAGCAAAGTGTAAAGTGTTACGCCTTCACATATTCTAGGCACAGTACAAAGAGGTTAGTGGGCCAGAGCACTTTTTTGCCACATTTCTTCTCAGACAACTTTGACAAAGATCCAGGACCTGTGTTTGGTGGTGCAGTAGCTAGTCTACTTGCGGCCAGCCTGGTGGTCGTGAGTTCACATGTCAATGGAGGCAGAAATGATGCACATGTGGACCCATGACCATGGGTCGACCTGGTCTACAGTGGGTGCCAGGACATGTTGCGGCGAGTAAAGTAAATGCGCCAGATGTGATACTGACATTAGTGCCCATTGGTCTGTACAAATATAGGGCCTGCACCATATACTCAACACACAGCAAGGCATGGAAATGGATCCTTTACTACTGGACTTGACGTGAATTGTCACAAGGTTGGGTCAACCCAACAACTAGATGGATCAGGAACAGAGTCCAGGTTGTTGTGAGTTTAACCCAACATTTACACATCTCCCAGACTTCTAGTGGAATATGATGGATAGGCTGTTAAACTGTTGGGACTTCTGGAGTGTTTTTGCTTTGGGCTACGGTTTGCTAATGCTTTTTCCTCATGTTGGGCTGGTAGTACATGGTTCTGTCACCCAGCTGAGTAAAGTGCGCTTGTGCAACTCTGAATATGTGGATTTCATATAGAATGCTTTCACATCTGTCCCTGGTTGTTTGTATTGTGAACTGCATGTTCAGAAAAAATTTTGGATGGCTGGATGCTGAACTAGCCGGTTTTGCTTTATGCATTAATATGTGTACAACTGCTGGCTTTATAGTGACCGCCGCTTCCATCGACGATGAATTGTAATGTAAGTGGAAGACTGCTGTGTTGACATTCTGGCAGCAGCCTTATGCATGTATGCCCGCATGTGTTGTAGGTTTGTCGGAAATGCTGTCTGTTCCACTTTTCACATGGGGCAGTGAGAACCATTTTGTGTGATATTCACTGGCACAGGAATGGAGCATTATGGGGTGACCTTTTGCCATGAAGTTGGAACAGCGACTAACAACTTACATAACTCGTTTGCACATATCTTTGAATCGTAACTACAGGCGTCCAATTTTCCAATGTTACCATCTGCCAGCTGCCCACAGAGAGTGTCCTCTGGCATGTGTCTGTCTCTGTATGTAGTATACATGACCAAACCATCACATTCTACGATGTGTGCATGGTCGGTGTGAGAGTGCTTCAGATTAGTGACTCTTGTTGCTTGCTGTCCTGGCAAGTCAGCATACTGACTACTTTGTTTTTCTGTGGCCACAGCCTATGCACTTTATTTGTTATTTGTTACTTCAAGACTGAAAATGTGAGGTTGGCATCTTTCACATGTGGCTCAAGTCTACACATGTTATTTGTGACTTCAAGTCTGAATCTATAACTGATATTATCTTTAATATGACAGTTAATATAAGTCATGATGTATATTACAATTTTATGATAAATATTATTTAGTAACCATTGCTGCACTTTCATATACCTGTATATTTTTTAAAAAGTCAACTCTCAGATAATAGTAGGCATGAGCTGCATTACATCTTTGTGAACGAACGAACGAACGAACGAACTTACTTTATTTTCAAAAGGGTTAAGAATTGGGCACGCAGGCCCGTCTAACATTCTGCCCTTCTATCACTCTCTTTCATACATTATTTCATTCACACATCATTCAAGGCTAACAGAGAACAGCAACAATATAAAAGATATGCATTATAAAGGCATGGGCAAAATGCGAACATCAAAACTACACGACACAGTAAAATTAGATAATGATCTGACACTTGTTATTAGCCATGTGGAATATACTGGCCTACCATATTGAGCCTGATTTCTGTTTGTTTCTGATAAATATTACACACAATTTCTGTTACAAGTTTCTGCTATATCTCATCTATGACAAATTTATATGTGCACATTTCCTATTCACAAAGAATTACGATATATGATGGTATGCTTCTCATATGTCTTACTCTCAGGCTGTTTTTCTAGATTTGTACCTGTTGTGTATGTGTGAGGAAGTGAAGAGAGAGAGAGAGAGAGAGAGAGAGAGAGAGAGAGAGAGAGAGAGAGAGAGAGAGAGAGAGAGAGAGAGAGAGAGAGAGAGAGAGAGAGAGAGAGAGAGCATTAGTGATCAAGTACTCAAATGATCTGTTAAATCACAAACCACATTCCAAGATAGTCAAAAGGGTCAAATCATGCAGTCCAGTCTTAAACTAGATCAACATCCTCTGCGTTGTTCACATAAACATGCCACAAACACAAGACAATTTCAAATTCCTCATGTAACAAGTCTATCTCATGCAATGCATAAATTCTAAGGTGATTAATTACTTATCTCTGCATTAACAGAATTACTTACGAAAAGTTGTGTGCCGTTCAGACTTTGATCTCTCATTTTTGCGTTCCAACTCTTCAACAACTTAAAATTGACATTGGATAAAAAAGAACAAGGAAATAAAATTATGGAAACATGAACAGTGTAATTATAAACAAAAGTAATAAACCCAAGAAAAACAAAGCAAGTTTAAACCAAACTGAATAAAACAAAGAGTTGTAGTTAAGTTACAACGTAATTACCCTTCTACTTATTGATTTCCCATTGTTGAAGAAGGAACTGAAAGACAAACTTGACATTTTTGGGAGGGACAATGATTAACTTTTAAATACATGTTCAAAAATTGAGTGTTCACACACTGGTTTGCAGCATTAACTCTGCAATACATGCATAAAAATATCCTCTTTAAAAAAATTGCAATGACAGTATGATATTCCAATGACAGCAGGATAACATAATTAAGCATTATTAAAACCAACAAAATAAATTTAGTATTTATATATCAGAGTTATTTCTTCTTTATTTATTTCCTTCTCAATCTCCTCCTTCTTGCTCTGATTATTATTGTATTATTATTTAAACTTCAAATTCAAGCATTCATTAAAGACAACAATATGTTTAACTCTGAGAAATAATTCCATTCTAAATATTAACATGCATTCATTTTAAAAAATACAGATTCACGTTAATTCTTTGTATTTTCTGTGTTTTGTTTTAAATTTTACGTGGTGTGGAGTGGTCTACAACCACAAATATCACAAATGTATTACTTTTAAGTGTTATGTTAGTTTTCTGGGATTTTCACAATAGTCATGATGTTAAGTAACCTCTACTCTTTCCCTATGCAATTTCCAGCTGTCTCATCAACCACTGCATGCTGTTTTGTTTAGTACAAGATATAGACCTAGCATTGTGTCCCTTTTAAGCCATGACAGCATGCAAATAAAAGGTCCTTAAACTTTTCTTGTTAATTATCAGTCAGATTTACTTGTTAATTATCACAATCAGGATTTACTTGTTAATTATCAGTAAGCTTTACGTGTTAATTAAATTATAGCCAGCTACTTGTTAATTATCACAGTCAGATTTACTTGTTAATTATTACAGTCAGATTTACTTGTTAATTATCGGTCACGATTTTTTTTTCTTTTTCGAATATCCTATTTACAGGAAGGGCATCGCTGTCAACACCAGCATTATTACCGCTGTTGTTGATTTCTTGGCAATATTACACTCAGTAGTTTGCCACTGCTTTCAGAGCGACCAGTTCACATACCCCTGTCTGTAAGTAATCAACGCATCGTGATCCGCTACCGAATCTCACGCAGCTGCTTTACCCCACGTGGATATACGGGATTACGGATTACGGAGAAAGTCGTTAACCAGGCCAGGGAGACCGGCAGTCAGATTTTACTTGTTAATTATTACAGTCAGATTTGCTTATTAATTATTACAGTAAGATTTACATGTTAATTATCACAATCAGATTTACTTGATAATTATTACAGTCAGATTTACTTGTTAATTATTACAGTCATATTTACTTGTTAATTATTACTCAGATTTACTTGTTAACTATTACAGTCAGATTTTCCTGTTAATTATTACAGTCAGATTTTCCTGTTAATTATTAGTCAGATATACTTGTTAATTATTACAGTCAGATGGTTACCAATCTCATACATGACTTTTATCCATCTTAGATTTCGCTTTGATAAACTAAACATGTTTTGCTTTCAGGAACATAGCCTTCTCCCGCTGCTACTTTCATCTTCCAATGCAATGTAGGCCCTCAACCATCTCTTGGAGACTTGTTTGTGATTGGCTGGATTTTACAGCTAAGTGTTTCTACATGATAAAGTAGCCAGTCCTGTGCCAAACCTCACTAATCACCTCTTGAGACATACATCCTAGGTTATGGTGTTACTATTCTTTGCTTCCCCCAAGGGCCCTAGTAACACATGGATGAGGAATCTACACTACTGAATAAAATGAATGGCTTGAAATCCACTGGGGATGAGATGTTTTGTCCTACTAGATCAGTCTTTCTCTCTCCATCCTTCATTCTCTCTTTTCTCTCCTCTCTCTCAGAGTACCTCTTGCTATTAATCCAGCCCTCTCTTTCTCTTTTCTGTCTCTCCTTTCTCTGTATATCGCTTGCTTTCCTTTCTCTGTATATCGCTTGCTATAAATGACCCCTCTCTCCTATCTCTCTCTCTGTATTTCTTGCAATAATTCATCCCCCCTCTCTCTGCTTCTTTTCTCTCTGCTACTTTTCTATCTCTTCATCTCTTCTTTTCTCTCTATGTATCGTTCTTGGCAGAATGTTAGATGGGCCTGTGTGCCCAATTCTTAACCCTTTAAAAATAAAGTTTGTTTTGTTTTCTCTCTCTCTTCGCTGGGAACTTATGTTCTGCCTTATCACTGACAGGTAAAACGCATGTTAAAGATCATCCAGGACTGACTGAATCAATCACTTCTGGTAAGCTCAGGAAGCCATATTAACTTGAACAGTAATCTATCTTTCAGGAATTAACTTATGTCAGAGATGTAAGCACATTTTTGGTTTCTTAATATCAATCAAGAAGCAATATATTGATCAGAGAAACCATCAATCCAGAAGTCATATTAAACTGATAGGTAAAAGAGACAGAGGATGCAAGACAGAGAGAACAGAGAGAGAGAGAGAGAGAGAGAGAGAGAGAGAGAGAGAGAGAGAGAGAGAGAGAGAGAGAGAGAGAGAGAGAGAGAGAGAGAGAGAGAGAGAGAGAGAGAGAGAGAGAGAGAGAGAGAGAGAGAGAGAGAGAGAGAGAGAGAGAGAGAGAGGGGATGGATTATAAAAAAAGAGAGAGAAAAAAAAGGGGGGGGGGGGAAGGAATGAATTATAGCATCATTAGGAACTTATAATTCTGAACAAATTCCTCATCAATGATATTATCAGAACTTGCAATAACAAGGGCACTGCTAAGTGCTACATGATCTATACACTTACTCTGAGGAGATCTACTGGGCTGTCGTTCTGACTCAGACCTTCTCACAGTAACAGCAGTAGGCCCAGGCTCTGACAAAACATGCCAAATGCACATCAATGCAGGAGTGGAAGCAAGCAACAACATCAACTCAGAAACTCACAACTCAAACAACAACATCAACGCAGGTCACAACTCAAGCAGTTAACTACAATACAGGTCACAACTAATGAAAGAACAATAGCACATCACAGTTTAAATATCAGATATGTTTACAACTTAAACATCATTAATACAGTTCC
Organism: Cepaea nemoralis; assembly: GCA_014155875.1. Classification (NCBI taxonomy): domain Eukaryota; kingdom Metazoa; phylum Mollusca; class Gastropoda; order Stylommatophora; family Helicidae; genus Cepaea; species Cepaea nemoralis. The sequence continues at coordinate 1,027,391 of JACEFZ010001900.1, forward strand.
AAGTTAAACAACATCATCAAAATAGATCACAAGTTAAACAATTAACATCATCAGCTTACAACTCAAGCAGTAACATAATGGATATTCATTTCATGTCCACCTATGAATCTATCCCTTTATAATTAGGGAAAACAAATAATAACTTAATGTAGAGGCTATTGTTGCATAATAAAACGTTACTGGCAAAGTTACAATAAGTTTTATTAACTCTTATTTTAACTTTACAACTAAATTATTAGCTTTAAATTCTAGCTTTCCATTTACAAATACATATGTGAACTATTTTTAAATAACCATTATAAATGTATATAGCCTTCTAAATGATACATTACAATTCTGGAAATATCACATGTTAATATTTAACATTCTTTTCATTTACAAATACATATCTTAACTATTTTTATATAAACATTACAAATGTATAACTAGCTTTCTAAAAACATTACAATTCTGGAAAAAATACTTAAATAACATTTAAAATTATGTATTAATACTAATGTTCACCTGATAATAATATAAGAAGCCTTTTTTTTAAAGTTAAAAATTAAGTGTTAAAATGACTAGATGTAACAAAATGCTAATTTTAACTGTACGTGCCAACTCTGAATGTTATGATATGTTAACTTTACACCAACAAGCATACAACTAATCTTTAATATGACAATACAACAATGAAATTAACCTGTAGTTGTAATAATTATAATAGCACAACTGGCCTTTGATATTAAAATTAACACCGCTGTTAGATTTAACCTCCCAACTGTTTACCTAATAAATCTATGATCCAGGAATATTTTAACATTGCTAACCTGCGTTGTTAACATTACAATCTTGCAACCATTTATTTTAACATTTCAATAATGCAGTTAACTTCTAACATGAAAATCTACAATTAAATAACAAGTTTGTGCAATAATCTCAGAACAGTATAATGTGCTTTAGATGTAAATATTCCAGTTATGCAAACTAAACATTTGTGGCTAATTAAAAAGTGACATTTACATATTTACAATGTTAACTTTAGAATACTGCAAATAACCATGGATGTTAATATCATACTGATGTTTCTAACCGATACAAACTAGCAGGAAGGTAAATTAGCATAATGTTAATTTGACCATGCTGGGAAACTCTGCACAACTGACAATAGAAGTTTGTTATCATTTTGGAGTTAACGCCACCTGATATGTTTTATCATTATTTATACTAATAGTTGTTTTTGGGTTGTGATTGTAACAAGTCATTCTGATATATTTACTTCAATGTAACAACAAATAAACTGTCATTATGCCAGACTGTCAAATCCCCATTCAGGTGGTGATTTAAATTTTTTTTAAATCTGGTCTCCCAGGTCAAACCAGCCTAAAATAATCACCACAAAATCAAGTACCAATTAGTCTATAAAAAATATGCGGTTAGCACCATATATTTTACATGCCTCAATATGTGGAAAGGGTCCTTTCCTTTACTTATTCTTGTTTAACTATTCAGTGCACTTACATTGAAGTAATGACACATTAAATGTATTTTAAATTATATGAAAGTGTGCAATGGTAAGGTTTAAAAAAACACACCAAAAAAAACAACAACATGGAAATTAAATGCAGAACATAAACAAAATTAGAAATCAAGTAACCAACAAAAAAAAGTTTAGCTGGGATATTGTTAACAACCTGAATCATCGTAACTGCAGGATTCTGATTCTGAAGTTATCTCATTACTGCTACTGTTTTCTGGGCTAACTAGAAAACAGATTATTGTGATAACGAGTTAGTGAAACTATATTCCATGAAACAAGCCAATAAAAACTATATTCCATGAAACAAGCCAATAAAACAGTGTTAATAAAGCAAGGCAAGCAATGATGCAGCAGCTGAAAGTGCCAGAAATGGAGATGCCACAAGCACAAAGCACACAAACAGGGCTTGAGCAGTACAATTCTCCCACTTCATGTGATTCCCTTTGTTAAAGCATTATGTCCCAAGAGAAACAATCACTTCCTATGTTAAACTACCATTTCAAAGATGAAAGTATCATTTCCTATAGGAGCCTGAATTTTCCACATGTGACATTATTTTCTCTGCGACTATCTTTTCCAGGACAGATGTCCATATATATTTTATAGAGGAATAATACAATAACTGCTTAGTTGTGAGGGATATTTCCCACACTTAGGGAGCTGTTGCAGGTAACTATGCAGCCAGCCTTCTGGTGCTTCAGTCCTGTAAAAACTGATGCTGAATCCTCTGACCGTTTGTTAAATCCCTCTGTCATCAAGCAACTTTGCGTGGTGATCTTACACTATCCAACCACTTGTCAATCCCTCTGTCATCAAGCAACTTTGTGTGGTGATCTCACACTGTCTGACCGCTTGTTAAATCCCTCTGTCATCAAGCAACTTTGTGTAGTGATCTCACACTGTCTGACCGCTTGTTAAATCCCTCTGTCATCAAGCAACTTTGTGTAGTGATCTCACACTGTCTGACCGCTTGTTAAATCCCTCTGTCATCAAGCAACTTTGTGTAGTGATCTCACACTGTCTGACCGCTTGTTAAATCCCTCTGTCATCAAGCAACTTTGTGTAGTGATCTCACACTGTCTGACCGCTTGTTAAATCCCTCTGTCATCAAGCAACTTTGTGTGGTGATCTCACACTGTCTGACCGCTTGTTAAATCCCTCTGTCATCAAGCAACTTTGTGTGGTGATCTCACACTGTCTGACCGCTTGTTAAATCCCTCTGTCATCAAGCAACTTTGTGTGGTGATCTCACACTGTCTGACCGCTTGTTAAATCCCTCTGTCATCAAGCAACTTTGTGTGGTGATCTCACACTGTCTGACCGCTTGTTAAATCCCTCTGTCATCAAGCAACTTTGTGTGGTGATCTCACACTGTCTGACCGCTTGTTAAATCCCTCTGTCATCAAGCAACTTTGTGTAGTGATCTCACACTGTCTGACCGCTTGTTAAATCCCTCTGTCATCAAGCAACTTTGTGTGGTGATCTCACACTGTCTGACCGCTTGTTAAATCCCTCTGTCATCAAGCAACTTTGTGTGGTGATCTCACACTGTCTGACCGCTTGTTAAATCCCTCTGTCATCAAGCAACTTTGTGTAGTGATCTCACACTGTCTGACCGCTTGTTAAATCCCTCTGTCATCAAGCAACTTTGTGTAGTGATCTCACACTGTCTGACCGCTTGTTAAATCCCTCTGTCATCAAGCAACTTTGTGTAGTGATCTCACACTGTCTGACCGCTTGTTAAATCCCTCTGTCATCAAGCAACTTTGTGTAGTGATCTCACACTGTCTGACCGCTTGTTAAATCCCTCTGTCATCAAGCAACTTTGTGTGGTGATCTCACACTGTCTGACCGCTTGTTAAATCCCTCTGTCATCAAGCAACTTTGTGTGGTGATCTCACACTGTCTGACCGCTTGTTAAATCCCTCTGTCATCAAGCAACTTTATGTGGTGATCTCACATTGTCTGGCCATTTGTTAAATCCCTCTGTCATCAAGCAACTTTTTGTGGTGATCTTACACTGTCTGGCCATTTGTTAAATCCCTCTGTCATCAAGCAACTTTATGTGGTGATCTCACATTGTCTGGCCATTTGTTAAATCCCTCTGTCATCAAGCAACTTTGTGTGGTGATCTCACACTGTCTGACCGCTTGTTAAATCCCTCTGTCATCAAGCAACTTTGTGTGGTGATCTCACACTGTCTGACCGCTTGTTAAATCCCTCTGTCATCAAGCAACTTTGTGTAGTGATCTCACACTGTCTGACCGCTTGTTAAATCCCTCTGTCATCAAGCAACTTTATGTGGTGATCTCACATTGTCTGGCCATTTGTTAAATCCCTCTGTCATCAAGCAACTTTTTGTGGTGATCTTACATTGTCTGGCCATTTGTTAAATCCCTCTGTCATCAAGCAACTTTTTGTGGTGATCTTACACTATCCAACCATTTGTTCAATCCCTCTGTCATCAAGCAACTTTTTGTGGTGATCTTACACTATCCAACCATTTGTTCAATCCCTCTGTCATCAAGCAACTTTTTGTGGTGATCTTACACTATCCAACCATTTGTTCAATCCCTCTGTCATCAAGCAACTTTGCGTGGTGATCTTATACTCCATCATTACCCTAAGCAATGTTCTTATTTTTATTTAACTACTCAGTGTGCCCGAAGGATTATACATCACTACACGTGATCTCCCTATTGGATAGGAGGTTGATATATTGCCACACTAGGGTCATTCTATTATTTGTATTTTTCCACAATTTGAATGCTCTGTAAATGGAAATTTACATTGCAGCTCTTCTTAATTTGATTATGTGCCATGCTTGCCGTCATGCAGAGTTGCTGAGTTGTGGAATTGTGTGACAATTGTAATTAATTTTGTGAGTTAAGAAACTGTCACGTCCACCAGTTATAGTCCTCAGCAATTTACATTAGAACAGACTATTATTATCTGAAACAAGTTTAGATGATAGTGATTCTGATTTGAATGACTTTGTGAGTCTGGCAGTTTCAGTTCAGTAATGATTCGGCTGATGGTACTGAAAACAACAGAGATAGTGTCATTTATAACAACCAAGATAAATGACACTTAGTCAAGTTTGCTGTGAAATATATCACAAATAAGCTGAGCAGTATTATATATAATCAGACATAATGTAAATAGTGTATATTTGGTTCTCTATCTATGACTGAGTACAATTAGTACGAATCTGCCATCGTTCTCCTGTTTTTTTTTAAATTTTGTGTGGAAATGACATGTTTCAAAATACGTAGCCATAAATGTAATTTTATTGTTTCAAGGGGCAGTTGTTGAGGTATTTGTGAAGAAAACTGGCTTGTTTATCATTATCCAGTGAATTTAGATGAAGGAATATTGTCTTCATAAATGAATATTTTGAATAATTCTTCCCCTCCCCCTTGTTCTGAATGTGTTAATTAATCTGGTTATTATTAGGATTTGTTAAAATATACCAAAAATATAAATTCAGAAGTGATCCCTATGCTTCCAACAGTTGTAACTTTTAAGTCATTATTATGACACACCCATACTTCCCCTTTTCTATAATCACTTTTTTGTGTGGTCCAAACCAACTTTTCTGTTTGGTCCAATGCAACTTTTTTGTTTGACACTGAATCAGTTAATACATATGTAGCATCATACTGTGAGAAGCTGTACCGTACATATTTGTGTTTTTTTTACACTCCGTTAAAAACTATTCTAGCAGATGTTCCCAAGTAATTCAAGCCTCTGACTCTGTTCCCATGGCTTTATACACAACAATAAAAACACTTTAATGAGCCACGCAGGCAGCGGTCAGTTCACTGGTTTACTGCCTTGTTTAGCTTCTCCTGTAACCTCGGAGATTACTGGAGAATCACCAATGAACACTAAATATTGCACAAAGGACTAAAGAAATTCAGCAGTTACTCGATGAATGATCAGAAAGCTTTGCACAGTAAAGAAACCATATATATATATATGGTATATAAGGACAATGATGGTCTATAAAGACAATGAAATCAGTAAACACAGCGATGTTTTGAAAAGTCTCTATACTTACTGATTTTATCATGACTGCTAACATTAACTTAATGTATGTAATGGAACAGCCACAAAGCTTTCATAAACAAACTATATACAACTAAACAGCAAATAAAGAAATGTTAACCTATATACTACTTCGGACAAGACAAATTGTTTTTAAAAAAAAAACGTTTTCGGTAATACAACACTAGGATTATTTATAGCAATTTCTACTAATAAAAAAATTAATCCGAATATTCTAGACAACAAGAAAACTGACAGACATTACATCTCTTGAGTACTACAACCTTGACATAGACAATTGACATAGACACAGTGACATGCTGAACATGGACGTGCGAGGGCAGAGGTCATCATAACCAACATAGGTTATCTACAGTAGCATCAACTACCTTGACCTTGATCCATAAACATACCAGCCCTGACTCTGGTGTCCAAATGGCCATGCGTGGCAGCAGTTATCCCTACAGTAAGACACCCTCATTAATTAAGAGGCAACAGGTTCGAATTCTGGGAGTCACTACAGCTTAACATTTTTGTGTTGCCCAGTATGACTTCTAATCACTATGTTCTTCTTGTAGTTCTATATGTGCAAATCAATACCTGTATATTTATTTATCGTCAATTTATCCTTTCACAGTTTTCTAATCTTTCTTCAAAATTCTCCTTATCATTGAAACTAGTCTCAAAATTGCATGTTCTCTACAGGATGTTGCAATCAAACTCAACATCAGGTAAATTTTCTGGAAATTTTTACATTCAGTAGTTTGCCATTGCTTTCTGAATCAGAATTCAACACTGATGTTCAATTGTCCCATGTAGGGAATGAACCCACTACCCCATCGCCAGCACAACCAAAGTTTCAGTGCAAACACATTAAACCCTGCGGCCACGAAGACCTCTGTTAACTATATCGCTAACACAATACTACAGCAGAACCAACCCTGAACACAGCCACTCACTGTTGCCATAGTGAAGCACACTACACATTTCTTGCAGTATGCTAGTAGTAATACAAGTACACACACATACAAGTGTCTCAGAACAATGTAAAGAACATAAGACCTCCAGGGGTCGAAGAGGACATTACCAGCGTAAACTACCCATGAGTAATTGTTACTCTTGTTTCATTATTATCTGTATGACTCATGTTACTGTTAGCAAGATAAGTTAGCACATTACATATAGTTTACATAGTGCTGAAATATAAATATATGTTTACACATACAAGTATCTGAGAATGATGTCAGGGATAAATTAGAACACGGACTATGTTTCTGTGGGAAGTGTTCCCCAGTGGGAGTTACTTTTGTGTTGTACATAAATACAATGCAGCCAAACAACCAATCAGGTCTCTTCTTTAAATATTAATAATACATTGGGCCCAGAATAACCCTGAAATAGAGGTACACTCTGTGTGTCAATAAGGTTTCTCCTTGGTGTGGTGAGACACCTAGGCAATATCAGAACTTATCTCTCATTTCACAAGAAAAGAATAAAACTAAAAAGAAATGAAAAGATAGAAAAATACAATTTCACCGCACTGCTGGGCATTTAAAATTCTATGACGCAATTTTGCACCAGTAGAGCCATCGCACAAAGCAAACAATCTGCTTTCTACAGAGGTCGTAGAGGTGTAACATTCCTATTTCATAAAAATCACTGGTTAACATGTCGTGGAAGCCCAGACTGAAGGAAGACTATCAGCAGGACAAACATGTGAACTTACCAACGGCGGTCAGGGGAGACCATATGCCTGACACCTTTTTGTGAAACGGAGATAAATGGTTCAAATGCCGGCAATAGGGAAGACGAGTGTAGACAGCAGATTAGAATGTATGACATAATGTCAATCGCATCTCCGAGCAGCAGCCATAGCATGTTTCAGATGCATGGTGTATGCTGGTCAAACTTGACAGGTGAAAATTACAGTCAATAGTGAAAGTTGGGAAGAAGTCAAAGAATACTGGACATGAGGTGTCCAGTTAATCATCCAAAGTGAAAAGGGGAGGAGAAAAGATGAAAAATCACGTTTCGAAAACAGTAATTAACCTACGGGCACTGCCAACAAAAACTCAGGTACAAGCACTGTATAGAATACCCAGGAAGCCTTCTGGCGAGATAGTACAGTTTCATTTCACCCGGCTTCAGTAAGGAGTCTGGTGGCAGGATTCCTAACTATAAACTCAGATAATAACAATAGATTTGTTTATCAATTGCCTTCTGTTTTGAGGACGTGCTTTAGTTTTTGGTTTCTGTGTACTCTTTCAAACTTCAGGATTGTGAATTTGCTTACGGTGTCACTGTGAAAACTGTTTTCTCGTTGTTGTATGTGATAATTTGGAGAAATCCAACATTATTCAAGCACAGGAGTGTTTGGCCTAAGTTTATGTGAATATATATATATATATATATATATATATATAGTCAGCAATCCACTCACATAATGGAGCGGCTGATCCTCGTGCAAGGATCAAATGGGAATCCTGAAAGCTGAATGTGTCAATGTGCAACATATCTCACCATGGAGCATAAACTCAGGTTTCTTCGTCAGTTACGTACATGTTATTTTCTACATGGTGTACACACCATTTGATCATACACCATTCTCTCATTGCGTACCACCAGCATATGAAACTACCAACTAGTATAATCATCACCACCATATTAACATTTCACCACATTTGATTGATTCCTATCATCCATTCTATTGAATGATGATGATAAATTAATAAACAAGTAGTAGTTGGTTTAACTCATAGTTATTCCATAATATTTCTATAAAAAGAAGTTAGTTGCATATCCTTTACAGGACGTCACAGTCAACACCAGCATTTTTTGGGTGTTGTGACCTCTTGGCAAGTTTACATTCAGTAGTTTGCCATGGCTTTCTGACCGACTGACACCCATACCATTTGGTAAAAAACCTATGTAACACGGTCTGCTGCCAAATCGCTTGCAGCTGTGTTTTGAATGTGGGTATATGGGATTACAAACTGCGTTCATAACCTCTTTGCCACGGAGCTGGCATAATATTTCTAACTGTATGTAAATGTTTATGTAGCTTAAGTGCTTGTAAACTGTTGCGGTGGAAGCAGCCAATACAGAAAAGCTTGGTATCATGTTCACTGTCATATTTGGCCTTTCACTGCTTCAAACATCATCCTCAGATACTGTATGTGTATGTTACTATTAGAAAAGTCCACAAACATGGAAACGTATGCCATAAATTGACAGTGTGGAAGTGACTTATGGGTATGGCGATACTTGTAATGAACTCAATATTCAATGATCCAAATGCTGCCCTCTTCAACCCCCTGCGTTAGCACGCTGTAAGGAGTTACAGAAGGACTCAGTGTTACAACCCAAAGCCCAAAGGTCCTGGTTACTGACTACAGCACTTGTAGCGTTATTATGTCTGTAGACAGAAGCATGCTTTAAGGAAAATAAACAAATGAAAATGGGTTTTTACCAGGAGAGCGTACTGAATGATCAAAGCCTGAGAACGATCGTTGCCTGACATGGCGAGCAGAACTGAATGATGTGTCTGCTAATGAAGTATGTGATCGGCTGAAGTATCGGGGCTGGTACATGCGTGATGTTACATCACCTGAATGTGGGGTTCGTGCCCGTCGTCTAGCCACACTAGAAGCAACTGTGCTGTTGTATACCTCCCCTATGGAATGAGCTCTCGCTGGTCGAGACGCACCTCGGGAATGCACCATCTCACTCACGGATTGTGACCGTTTCTTCCTCTTTGCCTTGGATCGCCATGGGTCATAAATTAAAGGGTTAGTGACAGAAGATGTTGACCTAGGTTGTGAGATTGCAGATTCTGATCCAAAAGATGCCTCAGAGATACGCCTCTGGGTTGGATGGGAGTCATCAAATGAAGAATCAGTCCTGTTGTGCCCTCCATGCTGCAGATCACCAACATCAAAAGACACAGGCTCATCAAATGAGTCTACATAATAAGTCCCACTATGATTCTCTTCTTGATTCTGGATAGAATTAAACCTTGGTCTTTCTTCTTCAGTCTGATGTTGGTCTAGGCTGAAATATGCAGGTGCTGATGCATTAAGGTCAGACTGTGGATATTCATCCGCTGTGTAAACTTCTGATGGAAATGTCAGATCATTGAATGTATCTACTGATGCATCCACACCTGTTCCCTGAAATGATGGTAAGTTTAGATGGTGCAGATCAGAAAGCTTTTCCATATTATTACTGGTGACTGACTTTTCATGGAGTTCTTTCACTTCCATTATTTCAGGTTGTCGTGTGTTTTCTACAGCAGCTGTTGCCTCATTTTCTAGATGTGAAATTTTTCTGCGGTGGTAATATTTACTGCTGACAGATTTAGTCCTACTTGTAGAAATATTAGACTTGCCAAAACTCGAAAATGCACTTATTTCTCCCTGTTGAGGTCTTGTAAAAGCAGATTCACCGAATTCTTCACCAAATGTTATCCTTCCATGATCCCTTCTGTAAGAATCATAATTGTTCTGTTCATCCAAGGTTTCATCCTCTTCTGAAGATCTGAAAGCTTCTGCCGAATCAAGGGTTTCAGGATCGTGAAACTGAAGAAGTGGTCTTTTCTGATACCTTCTATTCCCATGGTTCAATCTCAATGGTTCAGAAAGTTTAACGTCTGGCAAAGAAGGAGGTTCCATAACATCTACAGAATGGTCTCCTGCAGGCTGTTCAAGATTCTGCAGACCTTCCAATCTATCGTCCGTTTCATCCTCAGACTTATCAAAGTAATGCAGGCTCTTTTCTCCCTTTTCTTTACTCCTGGACAATTTCTTTACTTTCCATCTTTCACCCTCTTCATAATATGCTTTTGTTTGTTTCTTTTTATGTTTTTCTGTCAAACTAAATGCATCAGAACTTTTCCCCCCGACACAGCTCAACAAATTGAAAATCCCCTTTTTAGTGGTCAATTGTTTTTCTTGGTTTTCAACACTATCATCATCCATACTGACTTGAATAGGGTTTTCAAGACGTAATGAGTCAAATTCCTGTACCTCATCCTCAGGTCGAGTATGTTCTGCAGCTAATCTGTCATTTCTGTAGCCTGAATTACTCTCGTCAATGCTTTCATCTTGATGTCTGTCTTCTCTACTATCACTGCTCACATCAACAATTTTCATTGGGTGGGATTTTCTTGCAGATCTGCCAGTTCTCTTGACAAACCCAGCATACTTCTGGGTCTCTGGTGTCCTGGCATGGGTTTTAGGAGTCTCACCTTCATTTGTGGTTTTCTCATATGACAGTCTTCTAGGTTCAGCCTCTTTGTGTGGTCTAGGGCTATAACCAGCCTCATGAGGTTGTCTACTTCTAGGTTCAGCCTCTTTGTGTGGTCTAGGGCTATAACCAGCCTCATGAGATCGTCTACTTCTAGGTTCAGCCTCATCAGACAGCCTACTTCTACTCTCAGTATTGAGACCTGACTTAGAAAATAATTTCTCAGCTTTATTATCTTCACCTCCTCTTTCTGTTGTGATTACATTAATATCAGGCATATCTGAGGAGCTACTCCTGGTCCTATTTGATTGTTTTCTATTTGTTCTGAATGAGTTTTTGCTTGCTTGTCCTCGAGATCTATATCTATTGTCCTCATCCGACGGATATTCAAGAACAGACTTTACGTTATCAGTTACATCTTTATCTGACGAACTTCTCCTAGTTTTTCTGACTGGAAGACTAGCGTCACTTTCTTTTCTATCAATGACAGCAGCATTGTCTGAAGTGTGTTTTGTGGACTTATTTTTGCCTTCTTTGTTCAGATTAGGTATTTGGATTTCATGATCATAAAACACATCATCTGCTGCCTTCCTGTCTCTCTTCTTGCTAACACCTCCATGTCTTTGACTGTCATCGAGACCAATGGTTGTTTTAGGAACAGTTGAGTATCCATCATTATTGTCAGCTATACTAGTATTTTTCCTCATTGAATCTGTACCATCTTTGAAACCCCGTGAAATTTGTTTATCTTTCCTGTTTTTGTCAGTTTTCCCTAAGTTTTCTTTAACTTCTTTTTCAATTAAATCTTCTGAGTATGCATAATCTAATTCTGGAATAGATTCTGAATTGGTATTCACAATAAAAGGACTATATTCTTTCTCATTTAATTTTCTGTTGTTGCTAGCAGATGACTTATGGCTTCGCCTTGAACCAGAAATTTCTTTGTCATTTGTTTTCCTGTTTTCACTATTTTCTTTTTCCTGCCAACCTAACTGCTCTTGTCTTTTCAGTACTCTGTCATTTCTACTTAATGCCACTGATTCTGATATCTGACTTGTGTTTTCTTCTTTTTCTTCTCTTTTCAAATCAATGAAATGGTCTTCATTTTTGGGTCTTTCTTCATCACTGGTCTGTATGCTGATGGCAGACTCCTGATGTTTCCTCCATCTCCTTTTCTTATCCTGATTAGGTGTCCTGTCTACCTCAGAAGCATGACTCCTGCATCCACCTTCTTCTTTCTGGTGTTGTTGGTTTCTCCTCATACCTCTCTCATCATCTCTTTCCATCTCCTGTCCTTCCTGTTCATCACTCCTTCTTGAAACACTTCTATTGAAGTTCTGTTTTCCCTGCTGATTACCCCCGGCATCGTTATTTCTAAGTTCAGCATTCTCATAAACTTTATTTTGTTTCTCAGTTCTATTCCCAGATATATCACTTGTTTGAGATGACAAATAGTCACCATCTCTAGCTGCCCGACTGAGTGCTTCTTTCCATTTTTGTTCCCTTAAGTCTTCAGAAGATCTACCAGTTTCAGTGCTTTTTTTCTCTTTCCTTTCTTTATCTAATTCCTTTGTTTTCTTTGAAAGGCACAATAAATTACTGCTTCGGACATGAATTTTCTTATGTCTAAATCTGCTGTGCTTTCTCTGTCCTGACTGAACATCGCCACTGGTAACTTCAGCATCTGCCTTTCTATTCTCTTTGTTGCCTTTTTTCTCTTCCTCTCCCCTCTCATGATCCGTATCATGGGTATCTGGTAGCACAGGAACACGGTAGTCTCTGTCTTGTTCATCAACCCGGCCTCTACTGCTGCTCTCTCTTCTTCCATCATTATAATACTCGTGAGAATAATCTGGAGTTTTTTCTTCTCTATCATCATATCTTCCTTTTTCTTGTTTATCATATTTGAGAATGTGCTCACTTTCCCATTCTTCTTGTCCCTTTTGATCACTATGTTTTCCTCTCCTCTGTTTATCATGTCTGGGCATGTGATCACTTTCCAGTTCTTGTTTGTCATTTTCATGTTTTTCTTTCCTCTGTTTATCATATTTGAGAATATGATCAGTTTCCAATTCTTTTTTCTTTTCAATATTATGTCTTCCTATCCTTTTGCTATCATTTTTGGGTGTGTGATCACTTTCCAATTCTTCTTTTTCCTTTTCATCATTATGTTTTCCTCTCCTTTTACTATCATATTTGAGTGTGTGATCGCTTTCCATTTCTTCTTTTCCCTTTTCATCATTATGTTTACTTCTCCTCTGTTTATCATATCTGGAAGAGTAATCAGTTTCCAACTCTTGCCTTTCCCCTCTATCAAAATTCTGTTTCTCTTTACTTCTCTTCTCTAGCTTATCTTTATCATTCAATCTTCTAACATCCCTCATGCTTTCTGATGAATCCCTCTTTGCGTCTGCCTGGCTCCTCCCATCAAAAGAGTCACCTAGTTCTATTGATCTCCTCTTATTTACACTTCTGACAACCTCATCCCTCCCACTGCCACATCTAACATCTCTAAGACTGCCTTCATCTTGCTGCTGCCTCCTCCTCCTTCCCAGTTTCTGCTTGGGCACCCACTTTCTTGTTGCAGCTGGACTTCCAGAACTGGCTGTAGTGTGAACAGTATTTCTATACACTACCCCTGCTGGTCTGGACTTGAACACAACCTTACTGTCCTTAACCTCACGCTGTTCTTCTGTATCAGACACACTTGGCACTTCAGTAGTGTCTGGCAATGGAGGCAAAGCACTGCCAGTGTCTGGCAATGGAAGCAAAGCACTGCCAATGTCAAAGCCTGGCACTGCCACAGATGGCCTGAACACTTGCTGCCTACTTTGCAACTCCATGTAAGCATTGTGCCTTTCCAGTGTGTCCTTATCTAAAATTGTCTTTGAGAACCGAAGACTTTCCTTTTCAGGACTCCAAGAGTCTACAAAATCATCAACCAAAGTTTCTTTAGATCTTGTATCATGTGGAAAAGCTGCCCTGTGTTTTTGTCTTTTTCTGTTCATATGATGCGGACCAAGAGATCTAGAACGTGATAATGGTAATTTCACATCGCCCTTTTTTGTGAAGTCCTCAATCTCTTCCTGAGATTTTGCTGAAATCTGAGGAACATGTCCTTCCAAAGGCATGATGGCCAGCAATGTCTCCTCTGATTTGCCTAACTTCTGGAGGTATGGTTTGAAAGGACTGTCCCTTGATGCTGCTCTGCCAATCTTTGGTGAACTTGTCTGTATTGGTCCTTCGCTGGCATGCAGCATGTTCTTCTGCTGCATTTGATCAGTTTTTTCCTTTGTTGGACCACTGATGGAGGTGTTAGCATGGTTTGTTACTGTAAATTTAGGAATAATGTTATCTCTCTCCAGTTCACCTTCCTTGGAGTCCATGAAGTCATCAATATTTGTTGCTGTTTTTCTATGAGAGGCAATGACGTCAGTTTTATGTGTTTTTCTGTGAGTCCTAGTGTCACTTAATTGTGCTTTCATTAATCTTATGGGTGTGACATCATCGTTTGTTTCTGTTTTTCTATGAGAGGTCATGACATCAGTTTTATGTGTTTTTCTGTAAGGCCGGGCGTCACTTAAGTGCGCCTCCATTAATCTTGTGGGTGTGACATCATCATTTGTTTCTGTTTTTCTATGAGAAATAATGTCAATTTTATGTGTTTTTCTGTGAGGCCTAGAGTCACTTAAATGTGCCTCATTTAATCTTGTGGATGTGGCATCATCGTTTGTTTCTGTTTTTCTATGAGAGGTCACGACGTCAGTTTTATGTGTTCTTCTATGAGGCCTAGCGTCACTTAAATGTGCCTCATTTAATCTTGTGGGTGTGACATCATCAATGTTTGTTTCTGTTTTCCTATGAGAGGTCACGACGTCAGTTTTATGTGTTCTTCTGTGAGGCCTAGCGTCACTTAAATGTGCCTCATTTAATCTTGTGGATGTGGCATCATCGTTTGTTTCTGTTTTCCTATGAGAGGTCATGACATCAGTTTTATGTGTTCTTCTGTGAGGCCTAGCGTCACTTAAATGTGCCTCATTTAATCTTGTGTATGTGGCATCATCGTTTGTTTCTGTTTTTCTATAAGAGGTCATGATGTCAGTTTTATATGTTTTTCTGTGTGGCCTGGTGTCACCAACATGTGCCTCCATAATTCTTGTGTATGTGGCATCATCAATGTTTGTTTCCATTCTGTTATGAGGAATATGATCCAAGCCTGTTTCTATGTTTTTGACAGATATGATGTTAACAGAGTCTGTTCCTATATTCTTGGTAGGCATGATGTCATCATTGTGTCTCTCTATGTTTTTGGCTGGCATGTTATCAATGTGTGTTTCTGCATCCCCTATTGGCATCATGTCATCAATTACAGCTTTTATGTTTCTGGCTGGCATGTTATCAATATCTGCTGCTATATCATTTATTGGTATGTTATCAATATCTGTTTCTATATTCTTTGCTAGCATGATGTCATCATTATCTGATTCTCTATCCTCTAATGGCATGATGTCATCAATATTGAAATCTCTATCCTCTAATGGTATGATGTCATCAATATCTGATTCTCTATCCTCTAAAGGCATGATGTCATCAATATTTGAATCTCTATCCTCTAATGGCACGAAGTCATCAACTGATTCTCTATCCTCTAATGGCATGATGTCATCAATATTGAAATCTCTATCCTCTAATGGCATGATGTCATCAATATTGAAATCTGTATCCTCTAATGGCATGATGTCATCAATATTGAAATCTCTATCCTCTAATGGTATGATGTCATCAATATCTGATTCTCTATCCTCTAAAGGCATGATGTCTTCAATATTTGAATCTCTATCCTCTAATGGCACAAAGTCATCATCTGATTCTCTATCCTCTAATGGCATGATGTCATCAATATTGGAATCTCTATCCTCTAATGGCATTATGTCATCAATATTTGAATCTCTATCCTCTAATGGTATGAAGTCATCAATATCTGAACCTCTATCCTCGAATGGCATGATGTCATCAGTATCTGATGCTCTATCCTCCATTGGAATAGTGTCATCAATTACTGTTTCTATTTTATTCACTGGCATGATATCACCAATATCTGATTCTCTACTTTTTAATGGCATCATGTCATCAGTATCTGATTCTCTATCCTCTAATGGCATGATGTCATCAATTACTGTTTCAATTTTATTCACTGGCATGATGCCATCAGTATCTGTTTCTATAATCTTCACTGACATAATGTAATCAGTGTCAGTTTCTATATTCTTGGTAGCCATCACTATGTCATCAATATCTGTTTCTATGTTCTTGGCAGGCAGGATTCCACCAACAGCTGTTTCTATGTTCTTGGCAGGCATGATTCCACCAACAGCTGTTTCTGCGTTCTGTTTTGGCACAATGTCATCAAAGAATGTTTTTACATTTCTGGAAGACAGCATATCTGTTCCTATGCCATTATTGTTTGTTTCTCTGATCTCTTCTGTTTTCTGTATACTATTATTATTATCAATGCCTGTCCCTGTTTTCTTACAAACAACATTACTTTCATGCTTGTTCATGTCAAGTGTATCAATGGTGGATCTGATGCTCCTTAAGAAGTTCATCCAAAGATCATTGTCTATTGTGTTGGGTGCATCACCACCACTGTTTGTTCTTGTTTTAAGCTTGTTTACAACATGCATCCCTGATGATTCCCCAGCATCAATATATACTCTTGTTTTCTTCAGGCTACTAACATCAATTTCAGATTCAGAGTTCCTGGGAGGGACTCCAGGGGCTACTTCTTGTTCTTGTAAGATAACATCAGCTCCATCAGGTTCCTTTGTGTCCAGCTGGACAGAATAATCAGCAACAGGCACTATTTGTGATGCAACAGTTTCTCTCTTCTCCGCCGGTGCTAATGAAATGGTACTACTTTCCATCAAACAATTTATGTTGCTTGCTGGTGCCAGATCTGGGTCTTGTTGTGTCTCTGGTAGATTTACTGTATCTGATGCTTCATGTGACAATCCATATTGTAGATTTGTGACTAGTGATGGAAATGATACATCTGCAAAATCAGGGTAAGATAGTCTGGAACTGTCTTCTTCACTTCTATCTTCAATCGGATCTCTAATCATTTCTGTTGTGTTGTCTTCATACAATTCATTGCAACTCGTTTCAGCTCCACCACCTCTGAATGATGATTCTGCATGGTCTGTTTCTGAGAAACAGTGCTGTCTTTCCATCTGGGATATAGTTTTATATACATCACTATCTGCAAAGAGTGGATCTGTTTCATCATGATCTTCTTCAATAATAGTGTCTCTTGGAAACAACAGTGAGTTGTCTGTACCTCTACAGGGCTGATTGTCATCCTCATAGTCTAAATCTTCTTCAAGTGCCATTGGAGCTAGCTTGGCAAGTGGACTTTTAAAATCACGTTTACTACTGTTGGGTTTTTGGTCAATCAATGGGGACGCTAGAAAATCATCTTCTGCAGATGCTAGAAGCTGCTCAAAGCTGTCATCTGCTGCTTCCAGGATAGCTTCCATCTCCTCCATCTCTTCTACAGTGGCGCCCAACTCCTCCTTGACAGGTGACAGAGATGGGCGGGTGTGTACAATTTTTTGTCTGATGTTCCTTTTCGCTAGTCTGGAGTTCTTTAGTTTATGTGCTGGAGGGGGTGGAGGAGGCGGCAACCGTTTCCGGTTTATACCTCTTCTCCAATTATCTTTCTTTTGGAAAGTTGTCTGCGTTTGAATCTTAGGTTGCTGCAACTCTCTGTCATCCTCATCCAGTTCTTCATCAGCAAACATAATATCCTCCTCATCAATAATGTAACTTGACAATGGTAGTGAGACTTTACCAGAAGCTTCATTCTCTCTACCTGAGGCTGCTGGATAGTAAGATAAATTACTACTCTGTTCTGTAATACAACTGGTGGCCAGTTTTCCATGTGACACAGTTTCCCTTCTTGAAGTCTCCCCAACTGGCACACCTGTGCCTTGTCTTTCTCCTCCTGCATCGTGAGGTGCGTTGGGTGTTTGCTTGCATTTTTCCTCTACTCTGTCAAGCCTAACAGTATCTTCAGACCCAATGAGAGAACCAGCATGATGTGACAGCTGGGGTTCAACAAGATTTCCATTATTTGTATTATTAATAAGATCAGTTTTGTGTTGGATTTCAGGATGTGCTTCAGAATCAGAATGCTTCCAATGGCTATCATTAGCATCATCATGAGCAAACATGTCTGAGGTTGCTTCCTTCTTCAACTTGGAGTCACTGTTATAGAATGTTGGTTTAGTGATTTTTCTCACACTTTTCTTGACCTTCACATGATCCACATACACATGGTGTCCAAGTGATGATTGTGAATATTCACAAGAACTGCCATCAGTCTGGCAATATTCAAAAGAACCACCATCACTTTGACAATGTTCAATGAACGGCTCAGAAATGGAAGCATAAATATCTTCAACAGAACCCCCTCTGCTAAGTTCTGACCGAACTCGTCTCCTCACAATTGACTGAACAGAAAACCTGACTTTCATGACCCCACTTTCAGCCTGGCCATGGTAAAGCTGAATGGGATTTAGCTGAATTGTCACAAAACCCTCCCCAGAATTCACAGTTTCTGATTCATGCCACCTGACTTCTTGGGCTGGTGTCTCCATTCCTTCAAAACCCCACCCACACGGAGAGCTATCTGACCATGTTAGGTTATCTGTGTGTTCCTTATCTGAATCCCAGTTGTCAATATGTGAGTGTCCATCATCAACACAATCTTCTTCTTTATCACAATGGACATTCTCAGATTGCATTCCATTACAAGAAACATCCTTCTCAGAAGAGTTGTACAAGTTCTGGTCACAAGTGATCTGACTAGCTAATGAATGATGGCAGTTAGTATTCAACAGCACAGTGTTTGCCTCAGAAGACATCTGGTGCCTCTGGTTAGACTGTTCTGCAGTCTGGGTATCGCAAGGGGATGTTTGTGCCACTTTGTCATCCCTGTGAAACAGCAACCTATCCTCCAGTGACCTGTGATGCCCTGGAGTCACAGTTGAAAACATATCTTCACTTTACACCAATCAGTAACAATTTACATATTTTCACTTACGCCAATCACAACAATTTACACTGAACACAGTTTACAAAGTCAAAACTATCAGTAAACAATTCAGTTAATGTTATTTGATTTATGTACACAACAATGGGCAATGCTAGAGACACTCTGAACTCGTTAAAGTGGATAGATTAATACGTGCATAAGTATCAACAAGCTGTCACAGGTTGGGAAAAGCCAGATGAATGAAGTAGATATCAGCAGCTACACTAGTCTTCTGCCTTTGAGCTCCCAATGGACCAGAGGTCCTCAACCAACAAGTGCCAAGCCCTTTTCATGACTTGTTCATGATTGGTTGGTTTCTTTTCAAGACTTGTAAATGATTGGTTGGTTTCTTTTCAAGACTTGTAAATGATTGGTTGGTTTATTTTCAAGACTTGTTCACAACTGGTTGGATTTTGCCAGATAAGTTTTCTATGGGATGAGGTAGCCAATCACACACCAACCCTCCTTAGTCGGCTCTTATGACATGCATAGTAGGCTACAGTGTCACTATTCTTTGTTTTCCTTATGGGCTCTGGTTACACATATGCAAGCACGCACACTAGACAACAGACAAATATGGAAACTACAGGGACATCAGATTTGAACCTGTCATTTCCAACGAAACCGCCACCTTGCAAAAAGGACAAGTGTACGTCAAAGCTCAACCTGGTAGACACTGTTACAAGTGTGCCACCACTTGCCGTCTTTAATTTGCCTGAACCAACAACTGTGAGATTAACTATTTCAGTGACAAAGGCCAGTGGGCGGAAACAATAACAACAACATGACAAGACTTTTTCACATGGCAAAAACACACACACATCATAAACACAGCAATATTATCAAACTTCTTTAGTGTAGACTGATTAATGTCAGAAGTACAACCACACAAATCATATTGACTGGCACACATGAACAACAGTGAATCCTACGTGGTCCGTTGTTTGGGGCAGGGTGAAAGAGAATTCAACTCAAGTCATTTATACAGCAACACATACGGTCTTGTCCTCTAGAATATTTTTAGTCCTGTTCTCTGATTACCTATCAATGCATGACATGCATTATTTTGACTACCAGCAGAACAGTATTCACCATTAATTGCCATGCTGAGTGGCATGTTCCTCCTCAAACCTCTGTCCTGTGTTCTTGACAACTTCAAGCACTGATCATCGGTGTCCAACCTGACAAACCATCCAGCATTTTCTCTTTCTGTTGACCCCTGCCTCCAAGACCCTCAACCTTCCCAGTTGTCACAACCTTCCCCTAACCCTTGCATCTCATAAGAAGACCAGAAAATAATGACTGTCTTGTTCTATGTGGGTAATCACAATCTTTGTGAATTGGCCAGACCAACAATTAAACCACCTTTGCCTGAATTACACAACTTTATGAGAAGCTTCCAGTCTCTTGATCAACATGTTAAAAGAATGATGGCCCCAGGTGTCCTGTTACCTCTACATCATGCAGACTGACATGCACAACAGAAGCACATGTGCCGCAAAGGGAAATAAAAGCCCAAAATACCAAACTACTTAGCATTCAAATGAAAACCAACTACCGTTTGATTATTACATATTACAAGTTACAGAAAAGAGTTATCTTTCCCATACAACATTATTCTTTATGAGAAATAAAAACATTTCATTGAATGTTAACCTTCTAGATTCCTTATTTGCAAATGTTAATAATACATTAATTTTCTGCCTTTAAACTCATTAACCACTGAATTAAAAGCAAGTTGTGATAAAATAAATTTATATTTTTTAACCAGAGGAATTTCTAATTTCAGTGGTAGTTTATTATTTCCTAATACACTGCTTTCTTGTGATATATGAAAAGTGTTAATGAGGTATGGCTTATTATGAATCCCTTTCCAAACTGTTTGATGTCTGGTTATGTTTGTGGCTTATGTTATTGAATTAACTTATTTTTTTGCTTTTTCTCAGATATCTACCTCAGATTTAAATATAAAATTTAACGTTACACTCTGAGTTAGACTTGAATGTTACGATAAAAATATTTTTCACCATGACCCCCATTTCATGGACCTTAACAAATGAGGACCTTTGAACTCAACTATTCTCTGCTCTAAAAATTCAAATGACAACCTGCATCTGTTATCGTTTCCCTCCCAGTCTTCCCCTTCCTCTCTACTTCAAAAAGTGTTATAAGATTTGATGATGGTAATTTGAAAAAGCCATGGACACTTCTGTTGCAAAAGTTGCAATGCAAAATCTCCAGGGTGAAAGAAGAGGGAGAACAGCAGTGCTTGGTTATGATTATACAATACAGCTAATGAAGAACTGAAGCTAACACAGTCTATGAATTTATTCACGTACATATAAGCAATACACTACAGATATGATCAATTTAACAATTCATGTTATTTTTAAGGACATATTGCTGCTTCATTTAGCTGTTTCATTATCAGGTAGCGATTACTTTAACTTGTTATATTCTAAGCAGAGGCTTGTAAAATTCATGTTATTTTTCAGGACATACTATGCTTCATTTAGCTGTTTCAGTTTCAGACAGTTATTTAACTTGTTATATTCTAAGCTGAGGCTACTAGAAATCATAGATTTTAGGGTCTACAGGTCTTAAGGAACAGAAGACTTAAAGGGACAAATATGATGATGTGAATTAATGTAACAACTGGATGTGGTAGAAGAGGCTGTGGCGAAGCATATCATGTTTGGATTAACAATTAAACACATGGTATACCACTCGAAACAAAATTAGTTAACCTATCAGTTATTTTTCATTAAAGTTAAACTTTTATCATAAAAATAAATTATTCCTCATGATATTGCTGAAATATACTAAAACATAACTGAAGTGATTTTCAGGTATGGTTAAAATCCACTTTTTTTTAAATTATAAGAGACAACATATATCCCAAATATAAACCTGGAAGGGTTGAACAGGATAGGGCTTGCTCTAAAAAAAAGTAACACACATACACACTGCAGGACCAAATATAGAGGAAACTAATATCACAAAACATGGAAAGCTGAAGTGGCTCGTACCTGGTGGCTGCTGTAGTTCATGTGCTTCAGGGAATCCGTTGGTGTCCACTTGCGGTCTAGTCTGCTGAACTACTGCAGCAATTACATCAACACAAAGAACTATAACATGCAGTTACAATAAATAGGAAAACATCAGTAGCCACAGCAAGCAAAATACAATGAACAATGGAACAAGAACAATGATTTCAGTACCAATAATTTAACTCAGTATTCACATGACTTTTAAACAAAAGAAACATCGCATGATACACTAATTAATTACTACTAGCTACTAAAAAGCGCCCATGTGGTACCATGGCCCCACAGGGGAAGTAAAGAGTAGCAGCACTGTAACCTCCTACGCAAGTCACAAAAAGTGACTAATGAGAGTATGTGTGAGACTGACAACTTAACATCTTAGAAAACACAATCAGCAACACCCAACCTTCATGAAATAACGTAAAACATGCTTGGCATGGGTGGGGTCGACCTATACTCCACTAGGAGTCTTACAGATATTAGAAGAAGGAGAAGAAGAACTGAAAACCCTTTTCAGTGCCTGTGGCATACTGGGTACATGGTTCTGGCTCCACATGTGTATAGACCAACCAGCACTGGATGGCTGATGTGGTCAGTATCCTGCTGGCCGCCTTGACTGACCACAACATGTCCTGGGCTGACCCAGGATCCCAGGCCAATTTTTATAGCATCCCCATCTTTTAAGGGGCTTGAATACATGACCATTGGGCCGGCAGGCAAACATGCTACCCACTGTACAACCACAGTTACCTCTATTTCACTATGGTTAAAGATAACTGAATGCAATCAACCAGGTGCCGTCTCCACAATGAAGGTTGGCTGCAATGGATCTCCAACACTGTCTGTCTCTCACCTTGATTGTAAATTCTGTCAGGTTGCTGTTTGTCCATCTCTTGATGTTATCTTCCCACTTGTATTGTTGTCTACCTTTTGCTTGCCTGCCTTCAACCTTACCCTTGATATTGTTTTTATAGAAGTGTTGTCTTTAAACGTGACTGAAATATTTAATTTGCCTCTTTTTTATTAGTTAGTTAGTTAGTCGTAGTAACTAACTAACCAAGTGTCTTTTCATTCTGTTTTTCAAGAACCTCTATATTTGATAGTTTTTGTTTCCCTGAAATATGACATATTCTTCTGTATATCCACATTTCCAGGGTCTCTATTTGGCTTTCTAAATGCTTATTCACTGTCCAGGCTTCTGCGCCATATAATTGTTGTTTTTTTTTAAAGTTTTAATTACCTGAATTAGTTCATTTAATTCCAGCTCATTATTTGTTTACTTTAATCTACTGTCTCAACTGTTCCTGTAACTGCTATCTCAAACAGTTAATATTTTAACCCCTTCTAATCAAAACAGTTACTTTAAAATAACTCTCTGAGACATAAAGAGTTAATAGTAACTCATATGTCAATAAACAGGGAAAATCTGAATACAAAATTTGATTAGTATTAAACAAACCACAAAAAAATGTATTTCTGTGAATGGAATTAAATAAGGTCTCGGGGGTCAGCGTGACCAAATGGATATGTACACTCGCATAAGTTTCATAGATTTAAAATGCAAATGTTTGTCTCATCCAAATGTACTGAAGCACTAACATGCACAAACACAAAGTTCATACCAACACAAAAAGCAACAATGACACAAACATCTGCATGCAACTATAACTAACATTGCACTGGGTAAAAATTTAGTGACTGCCAGAACTCAGTCAATGCAGAAAATGTGATCAATGCACAACTGACTGATATTGTTTGTAAATATGTAAATAGTGAAAGGTATTATTGTAAAACTATAAGACATCAGGAATGTTATTGATATGTCAGTGTCATCTTCAGTTTTCAATAGACAACAGTGCCACTGACAAGTTGGCAAAGGTAGGATTCTCCAATACCTGTTGTTGAAAAACTGCAGGACTTTAATGTAAAATGTCTACTGCTTTCAGTTAATGGCTTTACGTTAACAATAACTGTGTTGTTTGCGTTAACCATAACTCACATTTCTACATTAACCATAACTGGATTCTTTTTAGCAGCTATTTTTAAAACAGATCAGTTTATTTTTAATTTTAAGATTTTATTCCTTAATTAGAAAAAGCAGCTACTTGTCATTCTGCTTCAAGCTGAAGCTAAAATGATTAGAACCTTCAAGCTCTTCCTGTAATTTCAAACATTTAAATGACTTCAGTTTTGGCATATTATAGCTCTGAATGGCTACAGAGTTCACATTACTGTTCCATTAGCAAGTAGAGAGACAGAAGCTACACCACCAAGAAAGTCAATCCTTGTTTAATTGGTAAAATATACTTACCATCTGTTTCTTGTGTTTCTGGTTCTTCAGGCAGCTGTGGTTGTTGAAAAGATACAACTTCATTTGATGGTTGTGGTATTTGTTCTTCAATTTCTGGTAAGAAAATATGAATTGAATGTTGGTGAGCATATTTATCTTTCCTATGTATGGTTCCATAAACAGGAACTGATAGAATTCTTTTTCAACAGTGTATCAAATCTATAAGGAAAATAAACATACAATTTATGGTGTACAAGAATAAAAGAGGTGCAATAGAGAAATTAGTCGTATGTGGGGAAATGCCATTTTTTAAAAACACTTTATAAGAAGACATAAATTGGAGAACTTGGTGACAACTGGCAAGATCGAGGGGAAGAGAACAAGGGGAAGACAGAAAAATAAATGCCTGGATGGCTTGGCCATGTGGCATGGTTGAGACAAGAACACAGAGCTGATCCATGACTAGTGATTGTGGGAGTTGGCAAAACATGACGGCCCATGTTTGTCGGCATGGCACATGATGATGATGATGGGGAAATGCTTGGCAAG
Source organism: Cepaea nemoralis (assembly GCA_014155875.1). NCBI lineage: Eukaryota > Metazoa > Mollusca > Gastropoda > Stylommatophora > Helicidae > Cepaea > Cepaea nemoralis. Next base: position 1,052,185 of record JACEFZ010001900.1, read on the forward strand.
AAAGGCCAAGGAAGACAGAGAAAGATGAATGTAGAAGGCTTAAACAGCTGGGCAATATATAACAGTATAAGCAACATTAACTTCATCAAAGTAACACATGACAGGGGTGACTGAAGAGTTATGTTTGTTAATGACCGCTCCAGACTGGGCCCTGGGAGGAAGAGGAAGAGGAAGATGAGGACTCTCTGGGAGAAGACTGAAGCACTTATGGATATATCTGTGTGCACTTAAAGTGATCCGTAACCAAAATGGGATGCATAAGGGTCTAGGTGGTGAAGTGGACTGCCTAACACAGCGAAGGTGCTGAGTTTGTTGTCAAACTCCATCATTTAGGTCACCCTTGGGTTCACACTGGAACTTCTGGCAGGTTGCTCTGCAGAAATTAAACCAGTCATATGGAGTAGAACCCGATGCAATGAAATCAATACTCTTGCTTTTAATCCATTTTAACCAGAAGCTTGCTTGCTTGCTTGTGTTCGTTGGCTTGAGCTCCAACGCAAAGTCCTGTATGTCGGATGAAGGCATCCTGGTGTCCAACATCAGTGTGATGTCATACAGGACCTGAGGTTTGCGTGAGTATCCGTTGTCCCATGTCTGGCTTATTGGTGTGCAGACTGGTGGTTCCTCGCCTTACAGGCAGACACACTCCGACTTCGGAGGATAACCAGAAGCAAATCGAACATTTGATAGAGGAATCACAACTATAAATTATAATAGCTGACATGGGAATCACAACTATAAGCTATAACTGCTTACACGGGAATCACAGCTATAAACTATAACAGCTGATACAGGAATCACAACTATAAACTATAACGGCTGATACGGGAATCACAAACTATAAACTATAATAGATTATACAGGAATCACAACTATAAACTATAATAGATTATACAGGAATCACAACTATAAACTTGAACATCTGATACAGGAACTACAACCACAAACTGTAACAACTGATTCGGGCAACTACAACCAAAATAACACATATTTTGGGTCAACCCTAAGATGACGTGGGCATTAAAAGAAAGTCATAGCTCTTTGAATTTCAAACACTTCTCAATAATCCACACCCTTCCTAAAAATAAACAAACAAACACTAAATGTGGTAGAAACAGCAACTCCAACAACAAAGAGAACAGAACTACTTGGTTGTACCAGGTTCTCCCCTCTCCTTGCGCTGGACCTCTGCTTGATACTGCTCCATCTCTGCTTCGGACATGTTCTCAAAGGGATTGGCGGCATAATACTGTCGGTAGACCACGGCGTTGTGCTGGTGGTCCCTCTGGATGATGCCCTTGGAGGCAGCTCCGACCACAATTAGCTGGTCACCAGACACATTGAGCTGGCCATCCTGTCAACAGATATGTACTTTGTTACTGGTTGGTGTAAAATGAAGATATGCAAACTGTTGTGACTGGTGTAAAGTGAAGATATGCAAATTTTTGTGGTTGGTGTAAAGTGAAGGTATGTAAATTGTTGTGACTGGTGTAAAGTGAAGACATGTAAATTGCTGTGATTGGTGTAAAGTGAAGACATGTAAATTGCTGTGATTGATGTAAAGTGAAGATATGTAAATTGCTGTGACTTGTGTAAAGTGAAGATATGCAAATTTTTTTGATTGGTGTAAAGTGAAGATATGCAAATTATTGTCACTAGTGTAAAGTGAAGATATGCAAATTGTTGTGACAGGTGTAAAGTGAAGATATGTAAATTATCGTGGTTAGTGTAAATTGAAGATATGTAAATTGTTACTGATTGGTGTAAATTAAAGATATGTAAATTGTTACTGATTAGTGTAAATTGAGGATAAGAAAATTGTTACTGATTGGTGTAAAGTGAAGATATGTTAATTGTGATTGGTGTAAAGTGAAGATATGTTAATTGTGATTGGTGTAAAGTGAAGATATATAAATTGTTGTGACTAGTGTAAAGTGAAGAATGTAAATTGTTGTGACTGGTGTAAAGTGAAGGCATTTAAATTGTTGTGATTGGTGTAAAGTGTTGCCGGGGCCCATAAGGGGGAGCAAAGAATTGTAACACTGTTGCCTACCATGCATGTCGTAAGAGGTGACTAAGGAGGATATGGTTCCGTTGCCCTGCTACTGAGTGAGTGCGTGGCGTGACACTGTGAGCTGTGAGTTTCGCGTGGAATGCTTTTACATCTGTCCACGGTTGTTTGTAGTGTGAACTGCATGTTCGGAATGATGGCGGCCGGCTGTTGCTGGATTGACTTTTCGGTCTCACGAATGCATTTTTCAGGAGATACCTGAGAGTCGCCACTGGAGCTACGAAGTTCGTGCTTTGTGTGGCACTTTCAGCGGGTTGTCCTGTGTAAAGAGACCAAACCATATGGGATAAAACCCAGGTCAATGAAGTTTTTCTGGTGACTGCCGTTTCCATCAACGATGAACTGTATTTTTCATGGAGGACTGTTGTGTTGGCATTCTGGCAGCAGCATTTTGCACAGTGTATCTGTGCGGGCTGTTGGCTTGCTGATACTCCTGTCTATTCCATTGTTCACATTGGGCAGTGAGGAGCATTTTGTGTGATATTCACTGGCATAGGAACGGAGCAATGTGGGGACGACCCGTTGCCGTGAAGTTGGAACCACGACTAACTAACTAACTAACTAACTGAAGATATGTTTTCAACTGTGACTCCAGGACTTGAGGATAGGTTGCTGTTTCGCAAAGCTGAAAAAAAATGGCACAAACATCCTCTTGTAATACCCAGACTGCAGACCAGTGTAACCAGTGCTAACAGATGTCATAGAAACAAGTCTTATAACGAAATAAAACATATCTGAGCAGCTGAACCAGCACTAATACTCATGCAGTAAGACTAGCACATCATGTTCTGTTTTCTTCATGATTCAGTGGCATGTCCTGTCCAGAACTTTGCTCCCATGTATTTCTCAAAATGTCTCTCTATCATAAGTCAGATGTCTCGTCACAGTTGCTGTGATGTGTAAAGAATATTTCACATCTAGAATCCATCTACATTTTGGTCCGACTCTTCTCCGCCTCCTCCATCCATCCACACACACACATTCAAACACATTTTATCATGGCCTAGTACTATTATTAATAATTTGAAAGTCTGGTCTGTCTCAGGTATGACTGAGCTACCGTATGATAGATGATTGTACTACCTGCTTTCTGTTAGCACGGAACGTTCAGCAGCACTCACCATATCTGACACCCCACATTGTACCAGCTTTGGGTGGAGAAACACAATTGGAAGGGTACCCTAGTGCATGTAAATGCAACCTAAAGATGAAATGTCATGGCAGGGCAGACCAGGCCCTAAGCGTAGATCGGAAACTGGCCTAGGATGGAAGCTCCGACCAGTGGACAGTTAGAGCATTGCTTTGCTGATCCAGCAGCTTCTGCAGCTTGTCTTGTTCCAGACGTATTGGTGTTAGTTGCCTCTGGAGTACACTAGGTAGGCCGAGAGAGGGACCAAGCTGCATGGGCAACACATGGTATCTAAATTCAGCCCAGGCTTTGCGTGTTAGCACTATTATATTTCCTTACACTATTTTATCTCTTTGTACTATTCTATCTCCTAAGTAATGTATTCAAAATGTGTGACCTTTTCAAATTCTTCATTGTAATATTTTAGTTGATATGATCAACAGAGAACTAGGATATGGTCCATGTTTCTTTAAAAAACAAACAAAATACCTTTGCCTTCTGTGCTTCGTCCCATGTAATTCCGTCTAAAATTTTGGACTGTGGCCCCGCTGTTATTCTTTCTTCATAGTAATCCTTTTTGATCTGTTAGAAAAAAATTAACTACATAACAGATTAATGATAAAATACATAAGCACATTATATGGTACAACATTTACACAGCAGAACAACACGCAAGCACAATGAAATGTGTTATTTCACAGCTCAATGCCAAAATGCAGTTAGATTACATGGTTTGTTTTTGCTGTCTCCAGTGAAGTATTTTGCAGTCAGCTATGATGATGCAGGATCCAGCATTCTTGCCTGCTGGCCCAGTGGTTACAAGTTTGAATCCTCCTTGAGGCAAGGATTTTAACAAACTTACCTGGGTTCTTAGGATGACCCAGAGCAATATTGGCGCCAGGAAATGTTATTGGAAGTCAGGGTAATTCACTGGCTTGGTCATGTTTACATCAACCATTCATTCAGACTTGATTCATCATCAAGTGCCTTGCCAGCCCGCATGAGCAAATATACTTCTCCAACAGCATGGATCAATTCATGTGTTGACTCCCTTCCGTGCCATGACACAAGACTGCCAAGACCTTTCTCTCACTGTCTTCCTCTATCTCTCTTTACACAAATCTTTCCTGCTGGCACATCATGTTCCAGTTTGATGACTACGTTTGTGATAAGTTGTCTTTGCAGCTTAGCCTCCCTCAAAATGTCCAGATTGCTCATTTTGGCTATCCAATGAATTTTAAGCATTCTTCAATAAAACCAAATCTACAAGTATTCTTGGATTTTTTTCGCCTGTTTGCTAATTGTCTATGATTTGCAGCCATATGTTAAAACTGGCTCTGTGTAACATGCTCTTAGTAACCCTTAGCGTTGATTAGTCTTTACAAATATGGAACAGCACCAAGTAACTAACTCAACTGGGCACAGAAAAGTCTCTTTTGCATTTTAGATAATGGGTATGTTGATATACAAAGTCAAAATATGTGTTTATGATGGCAGAGAGAGAGAGAGAGAGAGAGAGAGAGAGAGAGAGAGAGAGAGAGAGAGAGAGAGAGAGAGAGAGAGAGAGAGAGAGAGAGAGAGAGAGATAGAAAGACAGAGAGAGACAGAGAGAGACAGAGAGAGACACAGAGAGAGATGGGGGGGGGGGGGGGGGGGTGTTCAAGACAAGAGGATTGACTTTATTGCAAGAGGTTCTATCCCATATGGCCATACAACTCCACAGAGTTGTGTGCCAAAAGTGTCACACAAAGCATGAACTCCATAGTTCCAGCAGCGGAGCCATGGTAGCATAATGGCCAGACGCTCTCCTGCCATACCAGTGGTCTTGGGTTCGATTCACATCAGAACAATTCTGAACGTTAAAACTGGCCTGAGCTCCCAGGTGTACCCAGCCTACAACAGGTTACCAGGAAATGTCCTTGGGAAGCAGAGACAGTCAGCATGATGCCGACCACATGGCCCGCTATGTGTCGTTTAGCCTATACAACAGGGTCTGGTTCTAGATGCACAGTGTGCCTTGGGCGGTTAAAAGAAACCTTAAATTTTTTTTGTTTTTTACCAATGATGACCCACCCCAGGGATGTCTGAAACAAATTGTGACCGTGAACCGAATGACAGAGTCCTGAAATGAGTACATCTTCTTCCTCTTCTTCTGCGTTCATCCGGAGTTTTTTCTTTCGGACGTGATTACGTTGTGCCTGTTTACAGCAGAGCTGCGCTCTTGCACCGTTAGACCTACACATCCGACTTCTGCGGGCATTTGTTGACTGGGTTAACCTTCCCGGGAAATGAGCACATGACCTTCATAGCATGAGGCAGACAGTATCATCACTTTGACACAGAGATATTCTTGACCCTATACAAGATCAGATCACACTAAATGTATTCTTATCATAAAAGTGACATTCATGTCACACTAAATGTATTCTTATCACAAAAGTGACACACTCCTGTTAAATTAGATGCCTTTCTATCACATATGTGACATACTAGTGTCACTCTACAGGCATTCACAACAGCTACACAAGCTAGTGTCACACTACAGGTATTCACAACAGCTACACACGATAGAATCACTTTACAGACATTCACAACAGCTGCACAAGCTAGTGTCACTTTACAACAGCCACACACTGAAGTTACACCAGACACTTACACTCTTCTGTTTTTGCTTGAATTCTCTGGGATTATCTCCTTGTGGGGCGAACTGGTTAGGGTTGTCAATTTTGATGGGTGTGCCACCAGGTCTGTTAGGGGAATCTCCTTCAGGAACCCACTGCAAACAAATAAATATAACACTAACATATGTTTCTATTTTTAATTCAGAATCAATCAACAAAGCAGTCAGTGAAACTGAATGGATAAGAGCCCTCATTCTTAAACTTCTGGTGTGCTAATACCAAGGTAGTGAATCCAATCACTACACTGGTCAGTTGGATTAAAATGTTGACTTCTGGTCCTTGGCTTGGAAATGTAACATACAAATACATCAGAAGTCGGAGTGGGTTCGCTTGATGGCGAGGTACACTGGTAATAGGGAAAGCTAATCCACATGCAAAAATCAGTCCAGTACACTAGAAGTAGTTGCACATGCGTGAACTGCACTTGAGTGCAAAGCGATTGAATGCCCCCCCCCCCCCAAAAAAAAATCAAAAATCAACAAAGCACTGGATGATGATGATTATAAGCAAAAAGAATCAAATTCAGAGGTTTTAGAGAGGCTGTGAATGAAAAGAGAGTTTGAAAGAAAGAAAAAAAAAAGTACGTAAAATATTTTGGCGAAATTATAAGACAGCACTCTTGTAAAAACGTGGATGGTGGGAAAAGTTGAAGGCTGGCCAGCAAGAGGAAGACAGCGATACAAGTGGGAAGACAAGATCTAGAGATGGACAAACAGCAGAGTATGCAATAAAGGTGAAAAACAGAGAGAGCTGGAGATCCACTGCACCTAATTCCAGGTCCTCTGCCGAATGTTTTTTTTAATGGCCCGCCAAAACAGATTCTCGATCCCATGTATGTTCATCCCATGCATTGTCATCCCATGTATTTTCACCCTGTTCATTGTCATCCCATGTATTTTCATCCCATGTATTTTCATCCCATGTATTTTCACCCCGTGTGTTTTCACCCCATGTATTGTCATCCTCAAGCGCCTTCAATGTTTCCACCTTAGTTGAGTTGAGTTAAGAACCGACATCACTGCACTAAGGACTGTTTCCACCTTAATGCTGCTCGACCTCTGCCTATTCTTCTGGGGACCACACCTTCCATCACTTTTCCCCCCTTCAAAACATTGTGACATTTAATATGGCTATAGAATGTCAGCTTCTAAGATACGATGCTGTGTGTGTCAGTTGTCTCCGATATTCAGATCTTGCAGAATGCATTTCTCATCTATTTGATTTGCAATAATCTAAGGCATGATTCTTGACAGACTTGTGTCATGGCACAGAGGGGAGACAACATATAGAACTGATTCATGCCATCGGAGGGGAGACAATATATAGAACTGATTCATGCCATGGGAGGGGAGACAACATATAGAATTGATACATGCTATCGGAGATAGCAATTTGTGGAGAGGCATTAGTGCAAATGCCAGCTGGCAAGGTACAGGATGGTGATGATGAATATTCTAAGAATGTTTCTGAAACATTTATGATAAGCCCCAGTTTCCTTCTCCCGTGACGATGAAATGGTCCAGTACTCTCATGGAAAGATGTGTGATCTCCAGAAGATGACTTTAACTTGCTGCTGGTGTTGAGCCAGCATCTCTTAACCTCGTAATTGCTAGGATCAGTCAATGTTTGAATTATGTTAAATAGTCCCCTCTGTTGTATGTGGAGCAAATATGTTCAAAAGTGTGACACTGTCAATCTAGACATTTTAAAAGCTATAAATACAAATCTGAACTCTCACAGATATTTCTTTTTTAGAGACTATACAGTTCTTTATTGTGAATTTTTTATAGTAAGTACAAATATAATTAGTTGGTGTCTGCAGCTTAGAGGCAGTGAATGCAGTTTCACAATCTCAACATACCGGGTCTGAAGTCATCCGCAGGCTATTCCAGAGAATTGTAATAAGACAGATTATGGTCATCACTGGGAAGAACGAAATACTACAATGTAATATACAAGTAAATGGGCATATTCTTAAACAAGTGAATCGGTACAGTTATCTCGGAACAGTCATAACATCAGATGGGAAGATGCCTTGAAGAAATTAGAACAAGAATTGCCATTGTGAAGGTAGCCTTTTGCAAGATGAAAAACATACTGACCAATAAAAAGATGTCAACTGAAACAAGAAAAAGAGTGTTGAAGTGCTACACAGAACCTGTACTTTTGTATGGATGTGAATTGTGGACAACGAGCAAACAAGCTGAAAAACATCTGATGGCTGTGGAAATGTGGTTTCTGAGGAAAATGCAAAGAACAGCTTGGACAGACAGAAAAACCAATGAACAAGTCCTTCAAGAAACAAATGAAGATCGTAAACTGATTAGAGACATTAGACATAGACAGTCAACATTTTTTGGGCATGTTATGAGAATAAATGAATTGGAGAACTTAGTGACAACTGGCAAGATCGAAGGGAAGAGACCAAGGGGAAGACCAAGAAGTAAATACCTGGATGGCTTGGACACATGGTATGGTCGAGACAGAAACACAGAGCTGATCCACGACTCAGGTGATCGAGTGAGATGGCAAAACATGATCGCCCGCGCTTATCAGCATGGCACATGATGGATGGATGGAGGATGGATTCGAGAGCAGACGGTGTGACATTGGTTATCACAACTGTATGAGTATCGGCTGTTCAACCAGGAATGGCAAATTACTCAACAAATAATTGCCTAGAAAATCACAAACAGCCAAACAACAATGTTGGGGTAGATTGCAACCTAAAACAAAATCTTATGACCATAAGGTACTTTAACTCCTTCAGCACCAGAAGGTTTCATAGGAGATAATCAAGTGGGTACATAGCCAGTCTGAGAAATCACAAGTCATTACAACCACAGAGTTTAGTTAGATGTGAGTTGGGTCTTAGATTTGACTGAGCTACCGTATGACAGTAAACGATACTATCTGCTTTCTGTCAGAGCCGAATGTTGGGCGACACTTACCAAACCCGACATCCCACATTGTACCAACGGCTTTGGGGGTGGAAAAGCGCAGCTGGGAGGATACAAGCCTTATCCTGGTGTGGGAGGATACAAGCCTTATCCTAGTGCGGGGAAATGCAACCTAAAGACTCTCATGGCAGAGCAGACCCTAAGCCTTGGTCGGCAACTGGTCTAGGACTGAAGCTCCGACAGGCGGACAGTTAGAGCATTGCTTTGCTGATCCGGCAGCTTCTGAAACTTGTCTTGTTCCAGACGTATTGGTATTACCTTTCCTCTGGAGTAAACTAGGCAAGCCAAGAAAGGGATCATGCTGCATGGGCAATACATGGTCTCTACAATTCAGCCCAGGCTACGTGCTATGGAGAGGTATAACCTGTTCCCCAGAATGGGTTGTAGCTATTTTGCCTTGTTTTTGAAACACAGTGTAACAAACTAACGTCTGTCAAGGCGACAAGGTGCCAGTAGCTAAATACACAGTCTGACAAGTGAAGTCACATAACTTATGCTTTTTTTTTTTTTTTTTCCGCTTTTCCATCCTGTTTCAGGATATTGCGGTCAACACCAGCATCTTTCAGCTGTATGTTGATTCCTAGGCTAGATTACGCTCATCAGCACGCCACGACTTTCTGAGCGACCGGCTCCATACTCTCATAAGTCACTTTTGCGATTCGAACCACTGCTAATTCTTGTCGCGTCACGTGACGAGAGTATTCGGGGTTAGCGGAGAAAGCTGCTAACCCCTCGGCTTGCTCTGAAAAAAAAAATAGAAAGTGAAGACACACTACCCAATAACTGGGATTCACAGAATGAGCCTATTACACATCATATGTTCCTTAGGACTAGTAGTAGGTCTCTTTCAGTCCTGAAGGACTATAGAGTTGTTCCACTTGGGAGGTACCTGGCAGCACCGCTGGAGACTGTATAGTCCAATGCGAGAGTGACAATCCCTGTCACAGTTTCTGTAAGATGAGGCAAGTCCCGCGGTAAGTGACTGCGTTTTAAGCCTGTGCCGCCTATCCTCAGTTTGTTGGATCAGATTGCGCTCAAAGAGCACCAGTCCATTTCGTACATCTCTTCTCCAGGAGCATCTGTCTGTTGCAACTCTTTCCCACGTGTCTGGATCTATTCCAAGGGTTTTCATATCTTGTTTACACACATCCCTATATCGCATTTGGGGTCTTCCGGTTGGCCTCTTTCCTGTGGCTAGTTCTCTGTATAGGAGATCAAACAATCTCAGGACTAACAAATTAATAAAAACAACACATAAAATATCCAACATAGATGCAACAGATATGAAATTTACTGCATGTAACAATATCAAATTTACAGCATATTACAAAAGAAACTTTCACTAACTTTCCAACATTGTAACAAACCTTAGTTATCTTTTTTGGTGTAATTGTACCAATTTCTTCTATTTCTGTCTTTTTGTATGCATTCGGGGTAGTCATCCACCCTGCTCTGAAGGCATTCTTCTGCCGATCTTTGGCAGCTTGCAATGGAGACCTGAATTATTATTGAACGCAAAGAGATAAATACGAGAGAACAAATAACATGTAGAAATGCAATTATTATAAGCAACTTTCTTGTACTTAAGTCGGTGTTCCAACTTCACAGCATCCCTTTAATGCTCCATTCATGTGCCAGTGAATATCACACAAAATTCTCCTCACTGCCCAATGTGAAAAGTGGAACAGTTTCTTGTACTTAACAACCCCCACAATGCATGTGCATAATACATTATTTTTTTCTCTCTCTCCTTGTGAGTGGGTATATGTGTAAGCGAGGAAGTGTGTATTTGTGTGTTATTGGGTGAGTGTATAACTGTGAGAGTTTATGTAAAGGATGTGTCTATGTATGTACACGTTTACTCGTGTGCGAGTGTCAGTGTGTGTATGTATGTCTGCCTACCAGCCTGTCTCATAACATGATAATATGCATTGTTTATGTTTACAGCATTCATTTGACAATGTTTTTTCTTTGTAAATATAACAAGCACAATAGATCATTGGTGTACGAAAGATGAGTTGGTGGAAATGGCGAATGCAAGACAGACATTCGTGACCAATTTGTGATCCTTTGAAAATAAAGTTTGTTTGTTCCTTCACTGTGTCTCACACTCTATCTCCTTTCTCTCTCTCTCTCTCTCTCTCTCTCTCTCTCCCCCTGTCCCAAGCTTCTCCTCTTCTCTCTCTCTCTCTGTCCCACACTCCTCCTCTTCTCTCTCCCTCTCCTATCTCAAACCAGTCATGCCTTCATACACACCATTTTTTTAGATAATTCCAGAGAAACAAAACTCCAGAGAAACATCAGATCCCAGTAAACTAGAACAAGCTGATATGAAACCAGAGAAGTATCCTAGAACAAAGTTGTCAGTCCAGAAGTGTTCCTCTATTTGCAGGTTGTCAAGAGAAGGTTTCCTGAAAGGGCAGCCTCATATTTCAAGTGACCACACCCAGAGGAGATGATAGAGTCTCAGATGTCACGGCTGGTAGGGGTACTGGGGGTTAGTTGCAGATCCTTTACAGTACTTTGCAGATAACCCCAGTGTGTTTTTGTGGCTGTTTGTGACTAGTGACAAGTTTACGCTGAGTAGTTTGCCATTGCTTTCTGTATAAAAACCAGTGCAAGGCAGTCTGCTTTCAAATCGCCACAGCTGTGTTTCGAACACATTATGTAAGATTAGGAATTGTGTTTGTAACCCCTCACCATAGTACTGGCTCTAGGGGATTACAATGAGATCTGAAACCAATATTCTAAGCACACATATGTCAATCTAGACACACATATATCAATCTCATAATATGTAGACTTACAACCATCTGCACCATTTGAAGAGCTCTGGGACCGTAAATGATGGAGAAAGATTACAGAGTGGACAAAACCCAGAAAAATGACCAAAATATGGACTTACGCGTATTTAGAATGCAAGTAGTCTCCATCAAATATATATGTGAATGAACTGGATGAAGGCGGGATTTCAACTTCACTGGTTGACTTGTCTTGCCTTTCTTGTTTCACCACAGGCATTCTGTATGCATAGCCAGTTCTATAGCCCTGTTATCCAGTAGTGGGGTTGGAAAATGTAACATTATGTTTGCAAATGTGTGAGGAACAGGAACAACAATAACTTGTTAATTTTTTTCTTTAAAAAGAAAATAAAACCCACCCATAAACAGCATGTCTCAGAAACTGAAATACGAGGGGAAGTCAATAAGTAAGTCACATATGGCTGTAGAAAACTAACTAAATATGATAACAACTTCAAATCAGTTTAATTTTATACATACCTTGTCTCTTTATTTCTCAACATAATTTCCACCAACATTGATGCAATTATCCCATCGTTTTATCAGTCCTCCCAAACCGGCTGCATAGAATTGAGTGCTCTGTTTTCTAAACCAAATTTTCACTTCACATTCAACTTTGGCGTCATTCACGAAATGTCTCCCGCCAAGGTGGGTTTTCAGTGGACCAATAAGGTGGAAATTGCTAGGGGCTATGTCGCTGCTGTAAGGTGGATGTTCCTGAACTTCCCACCTTCCTTTTGCCCACAAAAATCGCACAGCAGCACGTTCCTCTTTGGTTGTACACGCCGTAAGTACAGTCGCCATTTTGTTTATGCGCTGAGCATGCGCATGAGACATCTAGCGCCACCTGATGAATGGGAATATAAAGTTCGATGTTGCTATCACCTGTAGAAAACACCAACTACATTTACCTGCCATCCCACAGAACTGTGTGACTTTCTTATTGACTCACCCTCGTACATTGACCACATTAAACATCATAGTGGCTTGGAAAGAACAGTGATTCAAGGCATAGTTCCTGGGGAAAAAAGATTGGGGTCAATCAGCAATAAGAAAGACACAGGACATTGCAGGCACCTTGGCCATGAGGATGCATCGAAGCTCGTGCACTGTGCTAAGATTCTCAATGGGAGAAGACTGGAGCACTTATGGCGTTATCTGTGTGCAGTGAAAGTGATCTTTAACCCAAAAAGAAAAATAAGCAACTGGATCAGTGTGCTTTAGCACCCGTTAATTTCAGGGTACATTTACAAGACCTAGGATCTACTTCTCAAAACAAAAGGCACAAACACACACAGGCTGCACACAAAAATATATAACTGTGAAATGCCTAATTTTACACGTCGCGGAGTGCTATCCAAAACAAGTTACCTGAACAGTTCAAGAAGCCTGATATGGGGGAGGAAATGGCACGTGGCAAGGCCAACACCAAGAAACACCAGACTCACAAGATGTGCAGCGTGGGAGCCGCCAAAACTGTAAAGAAGGTGAGTGGAGAGAACCTGCCTGCGAGCTGCAGCAAAGAACCTGAAACTACAGACACCTCAATGGAAGCTACCACAAGGAAGATCTACGACAACCCACCACAGACAAGAGCCAAGACAGCTGAGAAGAAGGAAGAGAAAGACACCAGAGTCAGAAACACCGACTCAAAGACAGTCAGATGGGCTGTCAAACTTATTCAAGTGGAGCTGTCAGATAAAAAAATCCTGAAGCAGCTACAAGAAGAGAATCTCCATATTCGAATCTTGAGGGTGGAGCAGATCCTGATGTACTCCAAGATCCCTACTACGCTGGCGGTGGTGACGACTGAGGGAAGCGAGATACCAAGCCAAGTATCGATAAACCAGAAAGTACAACAACCTGAAAGATTCATACCAAGAATCACTCAATGTTCAAGATGCCAGAGGGCCGGCCACAGCAGAGCAACATGTCGCAGTAAGACAGAGATCTGCCGATACTGCGCCGATCACCACGCCTTCAAGGAGTGTCCGCTGGCCAAACAGGACATGGACTTCCGAGCACCCAACAACAAGAGAATGTGCGCCAACTGCCTGAAGCAAGATACTTGGGCTGTCCATACCTCCAAAGACACAGAGACATCTTAAAGATCGCCATTACCACAAAGACACCATACAAGGAAGCAATGCGGAGATGCGAAACAGCCACGTGTATATCACAAGCTGAAAGGCAACTGCAAAACCAGATAGACGAGCTGAAGAAGCAAGTCAAAGCACTGCTGACGCCGGCACCAACCAGCGACAATGAAAAACTGCTTGCTGAAATAAAGGAGATCCAGCAAAACATCAAACAAGAGGTGGAGCACATGGTGCAGACGACAAAGAAGAATGAAGAGATTCTACGAGACATCAAAGCAGAGAGAGAAATGCTAAAAACTGAAAGGGAGCCAACCCAAATCAAACCAGCAGAAGAAACGGAAAAGAACACAGAGAAGCTGCAAGATGAAACCCAACAAGAAAACAATGAAAAGCTTCTAAAGACAAACACAAAAAAGGAGGCAAAAAGACACATGATGGAGCCAAAGCACAGACCAATCAGAAACAGCAAGCTAAAGCCAGTTGTCCAGCCACGATGCCCAAGCAGCTGAAGGGGAAACCAAACACCTGTAGAAAGCCTAGAGGAGGTTATTGACACACGTGAAGACAACCGGAGCCAAGAAGAAAAAGACAAAGAAACCTTAACTCAGAGTATTGGGAAAAATATGAGGAGGATAGATACTTCGAGAGGGAATGGCAAACAAGAATACGAGCTGGCAAATGAGTCTACGAATCACCATTTTCCACCAGATATATCTACCCAAGCAAAATGCACCAGTAGCCAACACAAACAATCGAAACCGCCAGAGGAGACGGGCACAAAGGACAGCCGTCGACCAATCCCCCAGCTAACATCACAGACACAAAAGCTTATACAACGAGTCCAAGTCAAGACTAACTCGTAAGAGCACACAGACAGAATCAGGATAAAATCCACAGAAACCACGGATCTCAACTCTAACCACGGCTGAAAGAAACAGGTTGAACAAGACCGAATTTGGAATTTTTGTTTTTGAATCAAGTCAAGTTAATTTTACAAACTAATGGCAAACTAGTGAATTCAAAACAATGTATTCCATTAGTGAATGTAAACACAGAAAGCACAAACAGAAAATGTTTGTGTTAAATTTAAAATTACCGTGGGATGCTCCACATTCAAGCAATCTATAGCTGTGACTATGTGTTTTAATTGTTTCAGCTCGAGTTTTATTCATGTATTCACTTCATATAACACTGCAGTATGCACTTGACGAGATGCAGCGAATTATGCCAGGCAACAAATCCTGCAATATTTTGTTTGTGGTGACTTCCGAATTTAAAAACTAGTGAATGTAATATTTCCCATTAAACCACAAACAGCTAATAGGGGCTGGATGTGATATGCAACATCCTCCAAAGGAGGATTTAATCATTAACATAAACAGAAGCAGTACTTACAGAATTATCTAATGTCCTCATCAGAGCTTCAAACTCCAGCTCGCCCGTCTTCCACTTGCGCTCCTTGGTCTCCCCACCTCCACCTCCCTGGCTGGCTGCTCTGTGAGACTGCTGACGGACTTCCTCACTCGGGATCACAATGTTGTCGATGCCTAAAGGTAAGGCTCTAACCTATAGTGAATACAGAATTTTATCAATATAAGGCCCTAACCTATAGTGAGTAGAGAGTGTTATCAATATAAAGTCCTAACCTATAGTGAATAGTAAGTGTTATCAACATAAGTCCCTAACCTATAGTGAAAACAGTGGGTGTTATCAATGTTGTTCTACTATGTAAGTAAAAGTTTTGTTGTTGTTGCATATCCCTTACAGGATGTTGCAGTCAACACCAGCATTTTTCAGCTGCTGATGTACTAGGCAAGAATACACTTAGTAGTTTGCCACTGCTTTCTGAGCGACCGGCTCACACACCTCTATGTTACTGACGCAGCGAGAACCGCTATTGTTTCTCACCCACATCACGTTACTCACGAGAGTATACGGGATTATGGAGAAAGACATAAACCACTAGGCCAGGGAGACCGGCCAAGTAAAAGTGAAGGACATTTTTTACATGTCTTGAAATTGATTGGTCATACAATGCTAGACTCTATTTTGATATACCAATCAGCAGTGGGTGAGTGATGCGGTCAGTATCACACTGGCCATCTTTATTTCCCTGACATTTCCTGGTAGCAATTTTAGGCTGGGTCAACCAGGATGTAGTTCACCACTCCCATACTGACAGTGGTAGTTCACCCCTCCCATACTGACAGTGGTAATTCACCCCTCCCATATTGACAGTGGTAATTCACCCCTCCCATATTGACAGTGGTAGTTCACCCCTCCCATACTGACAGTGGTAGTTCACCCCACCCATACTGACAGTGGTTGTTCACCCCACCCATACTGACAGTGGTAGTTCACCCCTCCCATACTGACAGTGGTAGTTCACCCCTCCCATACTGACAGTGGTAGTTCACCCCTCCCATACTGACAGTGGTAGTTCACCCCTCCCATATTGACAGTGGTAGTTCACCCCTCCCATACTGACAGTGGTAGTTCACCCCACCCATACTGACAGTGGTTGTTCACCCCTCCCATACTGACAGTGGCAGTTCACCCCTCCCATACTGACAGTGGAAGTTCACCCCACCCATACTGACAGTGGCAGTTCACCCCTCCCATACTGACAGTGGCAGTTCACCCCTCCCATACTGACAGTGGCAGTTCACCCCTCCCATACTGACAGTGGCAGTTCACCCCTCCCATACTGACAGTGGCAGTTCACCCCTCCCATACTGAAAGTGGCTGTTCACCCCTCCCATACTGACAGTGGCAGTTCACCCCTCCCATACTGACAGTGGCAGTTCACCCCTCCCATACTGACAGTGGCAGTTCACCCCTCCCATACTGACAGTGGCAGTTCACCCCTCCCATACTGACAGTGGCAGTTCACCCCTCCCATACTGACAGTGGTAGTTCACCCCTCCCATACTGACAGTGGCAGTTCACCCCTCCCATACTGACAGTGGCAGTTCACCCCTCCCATACTGACAGTGGTAGTTCACCCCTCCCATACTGACAGTGGTAGTTCACCCCTCCCATACTGACATTGGTAGTTCACCCCTCCCATACTGACAGTGGTAGTTCACCCCTCCCATACTGACATTGGTAGTTCACCCCTCCCATACTGACATTGGTAGTTCACCCCTCCCATACTGACATTGGTAGTTCACCCCTCCCATACTGACATTGGTAGTTCACCCCTCCCATACTGACAGTGGTAGTTCACCCCACCCATACTGACATTGGTAGTTCACCTCTCCCATATTGACAGTGGTAGTTCACCCCTCCCATACTGACAGTGGTAGTTCACCCCTCCCATACTGACAGTGGTAGTTCACCCCTCCCATACTGACAGTGGTAGTTCACCCCTCCCATACTGACAGTGGTAGTTCACCCCTCCCATACTGACAGTGGTAGTTCACCCCTCCCATACTGACAGTGGTAGTTCACCCCTCCCATACTGACAGTGGCAGTTCACCCCTCCCATACTGACAGTGGTAGTTCACCCCTCCCATACTGACAGTGGCAGTTCACCCCTCCCATACTGACAGTGGTAGTTCACCCCTCCCATACTGACAGTGGTAGTTCACCCCTCCCATACTGACAGTGGCAGTTCACCCCACCCATACTGACAGTGGTAGTTCACCCCTCCCATACTGACAGTGGCAGTTCACCCCACCCATACTGACAGTGGTAGTTCACCCCTCCCACACTGACAGTGGCAGTTCACCCCTCCCATACTGACAGTGGCAGTTCACCCCTCCCATACTGACAGTGGTAGTTCACCCCTCCCATACTGAATACTGACAGCTGACACTGAACCCTCATCCAGCTGTGCCCATACCATTGTCAGCGTAACACCATACCTGTGATACAAACGTGCCCACTGTTCAACTATGTATTAAATTATTATTCCTTTATTTCATGGGGAAATAAATATTGCATCCTGAGCTTGTAATTTCAAAAGAATAATACCATTAAACCAAAAAACAGCTAATAGGGGTTGGATGTGATATGCAACATCCTCCAAAGGGCATGATATATTTTGTTAATGTCACAAACATTTAATCATAAACAGAACCAGTCAAACGGCAGACTTAAAAATTGATATTTTGAAAGATAATAAAGAGATTCCCAGAAAGCACTAAAAAGAACAACAATGTAAACTGTACACTGGAGAAAACAATTTTAAAACTAACAACTGGTACACCTGCAATTTACTTAGAAGTAAGCAATTCCATAAGAGTAAAGAGTAGTAACACTAAACCTTTTATGCATGTTGTGAGAGGAGACAAAGGTGGGGTGGCATGGGATTGGCTAGCTCATCCTGTAGAAAGTATGGCTACAAATTCCAACCAATCATTAACAAGTCTACAGATTGGGGAACAAGAATAGTTTCTTTTGCTTTCACTCGCTTTAAACTCAAGAGTAGTCCATACATTTGCTCTTAATTGGGACTGATTTTTGCGTGTTGATTAGCTTTCCCTATTACCAGTGCCCCTTGCCATTATGTGACCATACTCCAACTTCTGAGGTACTTGTAATTTACATCCCCATGTCAAGAACAAAAAGTCAACATTTTACTCCAACTGACCGGGGCATCAGCACACTGGACATTTAAGAGCAAGGGCTCTTATGGCGAGGGACAACGGTAACAGGGAGAGCTAATCCACACACAAACATCTGTCCAGTGCACTCTTCAGTGGTAGGAGATGGTAGTATATGTATGGACCACGCTTAAGTTCAAAGCGGGCGAATGGAAAAACAAAATCAGCATTATTGACGACTAAATCAATAACTAATAAATTACAGCCATTTAATAACTGGTGCCTGTACAGAGTAGAAAGGACTCACATGGTATGACAGAATCACTCGTGCGTAGCTCATGGAGAGAACTAAACAAGTTCCAGCAAATCAATAGATGAGGACAAGGCACTGGAACTGGGTAGGACACACATTGCACTTGACATTCTAGCAATACTTCACATATTGGTAATGCAGCATATGCAAAAGTAAAAGATGGGATGCAATGTGATTTTTCATTTTACAAGATTTGTAATGTGGTGATGTGCAGGGTTTTGTCTCTGGAAGTCCCTGAACCCCGATATTACTTTTGCAAGAACAATATTAGATTTACATGTTCACATAACTTCACACCAGTCATCAGAATTCATAACTTGACATGTCAGGTACAATCTATATCTGGCTTTAATCTATCATATACTTCTGAAAATGCAAAGAATACCATGGACAGCCAGAAAGACCAATGAACAAGTCCTTCAAGAAACAAATGAAGATCGTAAATTGATTAGAGAAATTAGACGTAGACAGTCAAAATTTTTTGGGCATGTTATGAGAAGAAATGGATTGGAGAATTTGGTGACAACTGGTAAGATCGAGGGGAACAGACCAAGGGGAAGACCTAGAAGCAAGTACCTGGATGGCTTGGCCTTGTGTCATGGTCGAGACAGAAACACGGAGCTGATCCACGACTCTGGTGATCGAGTGAGATGGCAGAACATGACCGCCCACGCTTACCGGCATGGCACATGATGGATGGATGGATACTTCTGAATAAAATGAGCGCCACTTGTAAAGCAGGTAATGGTATAAATTCTAAACAAAGACTAACAACAATAAACAGAGTAGTTTACCTGTGTTTCACAAGCTGACATCACATTAAATACATAGTGAAATGCTTCTTCAATGGTCTCACCACATGCCAGTATGCCACGGTTACGAAGCACCAACACCTGTTTCACATAGAATACATGCCACATTAGGTGATCTGCAACAAGTCGCACAAAAAAGTCAAATTATGTTATCAGCAACTCGTCACACAAAAAATCACATTAGTTATCAGGAACTAGTTACACAAAAAAGCACATTAAGTTTTTTATGACTAGTCACACAACCAGTCACATTAGATTATCAGCAACTCATCACACAAACAGGCACATTAGGTTGTTGGCAGCTCATCACACAAACAGCCACATTAGGTTGTTGGAAACTAGTCACACAAAAAGTCACTGATTGGGTTATCTGGAAAGATCTGTACATGACCTTGTGTGCTGTCATGGAGCTCTGATGGCACAGTGGTTAGTAGACTGGGTTCAATCCCCAGCCGTGGCAGGATTCTTGTTTCTGATCAGTACAGCACCATGGACTGCCAGAGCAACTAACAATGAAAGCCTGGGAAAGGCTAATCAATGTAGAACATTACATACAACTATATTACAGAGTCCAAGCAATTTATTTGTGTCAATTATGGTGAGGAAAAAGGGATCTTAAGAGCAGTACTGAGCAATCCTGATGTATGGAAGTGAATCATGGACAATTAGTAGTCAATTGAGGAATTATGTGGAAGCTGCAGAGATGTGGTTTTATGAAAGAATGATGAGAACACAGTGGACAGACAGAGCAATGAATATATCTTGAAACTGGTTGGTTGGTTGGTTGGTTGGTTGGTTGGGTGGGTAGGTGGGTGGGTAGGTGGGTGGGTTGGGTGGTTGGTTGGTTGGGTGGTTGGTTGGGTGGGTGGTTGGTTGGTTGGGTGGTTGGTTGGTTGGGTGGTTGGTTGGTTGGGTGGTTGGTTGGTTGGTTGGTTGGTTAGTTGTGGTTCCAACATCACAGCAGTGGGTCATCCCCATTATGCTCCATTCCCGTGCCAGTGAATATCACATAAAATGTTCCTCACTGCCTCATGTGAAAAGTGGAAAAGACAGGAGTATCGACAAACAACAGCCCATTCAGGTACACTGTGCATAATGCCGCCGCCAGAATGTCACCACAAAAGTCCTCTACGAAACATACAGTTCATCCTTGATGGAATTGGCAGTCACTTTCCCAACCAGCAGCCACACATTTCTGCATAAGGCAAGAAAAACCGGTCGCTTCTGCGACACACCAGCCGCCATACATGCAGATATTTTTAGATGTTGTTGTTCCATTTCTAGATGTTATCTAGCCAGCTAAGCCATTTTTCGAGCATGTAGTTCACACCACAACACCTCGTACAGATGTAAAAACATTTCACTGTACATAATGCCATCTCCAGAATGCCAAAACAACAGTCCTCCGCGAAAGCATCATCAAAGGAAGCGGCAGTCAACCAGAAGACCAGCAGCCACACATTTTTGCATAAGGCATAAAACCCGGTCAATTTTGGGACATAGTCAGCCGCCATTGCTCTGAAAATACAGTTCATGCTCTACAACCTCGGGCAGATTTAAAAGCATTTCACATGAAATTCACAGCGTCGCGCCACGCACTCAACTCAGTAGCAGGGCGACGGAACCACAAACTACCAGTCCAACATGAGGAAAATGCGAATGTAACGGTAGTCACAAACATAAACACACAGAGGCCTTAACAGTTTCACTGCCTATCCTCCATGTTCGTGACCTGAAGTCCATATCTTGAAACAAGTTTAACTCTTAAAGAAAAGTGGTTACCCTCATCAGAAGAAGCCCACATTATTTATGCATGTCATGAGAAAGGGAAAGCTGGAGTATGTCTAACAGAAATGCTGGAGTGGAAGAGAGGCAGGGACAGACCAAAAGAGAAGCTGGAAAATTTGACAGATCATGGCACTGAGGAACATCAGTATCAGAAATAACGGACAGCACAAGAGACAAAAGCCTGTGGACAGACAAGATCACCAATGTCCCGTGGCATGGACTGTAAGAAGATAAGAAAAAGATAATCATGCTTTGGTCATGTAATAAGAGAGGCACTGAAACAACATTGTGACAACTGGAAAGACCAGTACTAGTAGAAGAGGCAGAGATAGACCAAGAGAGATGATGCTGGATGGCCTAAGACAGCGGCATGGAGGAATATCATCAACAGAGCTGATCCAGAACACCATGGACCTAGAGAGATATAAGGTCTAAGCCATCTGGCAGAGCACATGATGATAGTGACAGTACAGCTATGATACTGACCCAGGCTCATAAAATGGGCAGCAGATAATTTTCTGGGAATTGTCCGGGAAGGATATGTGGTGAGAAAAGTAACTGGTCACCCCACATAAATATGCCACTGACCTAGTGTATGTGGAAACCTAACACTTCACACCCACATGACAGTATGTGTCGGAGGACTATGTTTGCCACCATGCTGATTGTGGTCATGAAAACCCAAAACAAATCCATTGAGTCTTGCTGAACTTATTTTCTACCCACAATACTCTAAACATTTCTCTCAAAAACCACATTTCCAATGTCTTCAGTTTCTTCATCATTTCATTATCCCACATTCACACAGAAGACATTAATGATTTTAAACTTGATGGTACACCAACAAATGTCATGTGCACTTACTTTATCATGTACACCTAGCTTAACTTGATGGTACACAAACAAGTGGACAACAAATGTCATGTGCACTCATTGTATTATGTACACCTAGCTAAACTTGAGGGTACACAAACAAGTGGACAACAAATGTCATGTGCACTCATTGTATTATGTACACCTAGCTAAACTTGAGGGTACACAAAAAGTGAACAACAAATGTCATGTGCACTCTATTATGTACACCTAGCTTAACTTGATAGTACACAAACAAGTGGACAACAAATGGCATGTGCACTCTATTATGTACACCTAGCTTAACTTGATAGTACACAAACAAGAGGACAACAAATGTCATGTGCACTCATTGTATTATGTACACCTAGCTAAACTTGAGGGTACACAAACAAGTGGACAACAAATGTCATGTGCACTCTATTATGTACACCTCGCTTAACTTGATAGTACACAAACAAGTGGACAACAAATGTCATGTGCACTCTATTATGTACACCTAGCTTAACTTGATAGTACACAAACAAGTGGACAACAAATGGCATGTGCACTCTATTATGTACACCTAGCTTAACTTGATAGTACACAAACAAGAGGACAACAAATGTCATGTGCACTCATTGTATTATGTACACCTAGCTAAACTTGAGGGTACACAAACAAGTGGACAACAAATGTCATGTGCACTCTATTATGTACACCTCGCTTAACTTGATAGTACACAAACAAGTGGACAACAAATGTCATGTGCACTCTATTATGTACACCTAGCTTAACTTGATAGTACACAAACAAGTGGACAACAAATGTCATGTGCACTATATTATGTACACCTAGCTTAACTTGATAGTACACAAACAAGTGGACAACAAATGTCATGTGCACTCTATTATGTACACCTAGCTTAACTTGATAGTACACAAACAAGTGGACAACAAATGTCATGTGTACTCACTTTATTATGAACACCTAAGTTTCTAGCCAGTTTCTCTCGCTCCTCCTCGGTGACAGTGATGCCCTGGAAGTCATGGTAACTTATGTTACCGCATATCAATGCTTCCTGGCTCATGGGCAGAAGTCCACATTTTAACGCAGAAACCTGTGGATAAAAATCATGTCCACTATAGCAAGTAAACAAAGAAAGCCAAGAAAGCACAAATGTTGCATATCCCTTACAGGACATCACAGTCAACCCCAGCATTTTGTGTGTGGCTATTTGTGATTTCTTGGCAAGTTTGCGTTCAGTAGTTTGCCATTGCATTCTAAATGACCGGCACTCATATCTTTGCATGGAAACCAGCGCAAGGCAGTCTGAATCATAAGCAGTTCTGTTTTGAATGCAGTATGCAGGATTACTTACAAATTGTGTTTGTAACTCCTTCGCCACAGAACCGACTGCTGAATTATGAATTTGATTTGGGAAAGGAAGGAGAGAGAGAGAATAGCAGATATTTGTGTTTTGTTGTGTTACATAAATAATGCTAAAAATACTAAAATATGCGCTAGGAAATCTGTTCTATTTAGTACGAGGGTAAGTTAATAAGTAAGCCACAAATGGCTGTAGAAAAATAACTAAATATAATAACAACTTGAAACCAGTTTATTTTTATACATACATTGTCCCTTTATTTCTCAACATAATTTCCACCAACATTGATGCACATATCCCATCGTTTTATTAGTCCTCCCAAACTGGCTGCATAGAACTGCATGCTCTATTTTCTAAACCATGTTTTCACTTTACATTCAACTTCGGCGTCATTCGCGAAATTTCTCCCGCCAAGGTGGGTTTCCTGTTTATGCTGACCTGTAAAGCAGTGCAGAGCTTGGTAGAAAGAGTTACGAGGGTGATTCAATAAGTAAGTCACATAGTTCTGAGGGATGGCAGGTAAATGAAAACAGAGTATGCAGTCCTATGCAGCCGGTTTTGGAGGACTGATAAAACGATGGGATAAGTACATCAATGTTGGTGGAAATTATGTTGAGGAATAAAGGGACAATATATGTATAAAAATAAACTGGTTTCAAGTTGTTATTATATTTAGTTATTTTTCTGCAGCCATTTGTGAGTTACTTATTAACTTACCCTCTAGATGAGTTAATACTAAGAATTTCAATAAATCATTTATATGCATATGTTTTCATTTTTAATGGTAGGAATTTTCACAAATCATTGTTATACATATGTTTTGATAATAGGAATTTCTACAAATTTTTTAATACATCTTTTGAGGATATAAATTTCCACACATTTTTTTTTAATATTCACGTTTTGATGATAAGAATTTCTACAAATCATTGTAAAACATACGTACTGATGACAAGAATTTTGACAAATCATTGTTATACGTATTTTTCAATTATAGGAATGTCCACAAATTTGTGTTATACATTATGTTCTAATGGTACAAATTTCAATAAATTAATGTTTTACACAGGATTTGATGGCAAGAATTTCCACATATCCTGGCTGACATGTATATTCATGATCAGAATTTGAACACATAAGTTTTATTTACATCTGTCATATGTCAGATTATAGAGATTAGATTAGATGTGAATGTGAAGATAATAACAACTTATTAATCTCTTGTTAGCAAAACTGGACTGTGGATAGTTGTCAGCAGTCATTAAGACAACGTGCATCCAGGGAGGCCACCATAAATGTATGCTCTGGAGTTGGACTCATCTAAGAAATCATCACATTCGGCTTAGCCTCATTTTCATATATTGAGCCTCCTGTTCATCACAAGCTAAGAGACCTGTTTTATCAGTCCACAAATCTGGGACTTTGATGATCCCCACAACACAATGAGCCGGCTCGATCCCACAGCACGGGGTCAACAGCTCTGATATAGTTTCCAGGTTTTAGTCTGTGTCTTCTGCATTGATTTTACATGATGGGCAGCATGATCTAAGCAGAGATGCAAACTAGAAAACCATGAATGTAAATGTTTCCCCCTTTTTACTGGAAGATTGATTGATTGATTGATTGATTTAGGAACCGACATCACAGCATTCGGGACATTCCCATAAGCGCTCCGTCCCCATCCTCAGCAGCCAGCGAAGAGTTCCAACACTAATAGTTCCAGTAGCAATCTGATTATATGTCCGTCTCGCCTTTCCTCTGAGCGTCGAGCGTCGGCCAGATCCCCTCGTCACACCTCGCTGTCTCATTCTTACCAGACTATGGTGATCCATTTGCTCCTCCGAGGTGTACACGTGCTCCCACAAGGCCGCAACCACGTCTGCCTTGTCATGCATCAATACTCCACCAAGTTTTGCAGAGCCAGCCAATCTGTCCACCTGTTCATTCCCCAGCACACCGGCATGCCCAGGAGAAAAGATCCAGGTGATGCTTGCTACCCGTGATACTGGAAGATTTTGAACACGAACCTGTCAAACTGCCATGGCACAGTTGGGTTTGACAATGAAGTCAGGTTTTCTCTCCTAACACTGATATTCCCTTGAGCAGATGACATGTGGTGGACCTTGAACTTCAAGTGAAGTGTCATTTAGTCAGAATCATATGAGGTCAGCGTGGCCGAAAGGATAAGAGTGTTCGTTCTTAAACATCCAGTGTGCTGATGCTGAGGTAGCGGATTCAACCCCTACACCATTTAGTTGGATTAAATCCTTGACATGGGGATGTAAATTATAAGTACCTCTGAAGTCGGAGTGGGTTTGCCTGATGGCGAGGGACACTGGTAATATGGAAAGCTAATCCACACGCAAAAATCAGTCCAGTACACTAGAAGTGTTAGCACGTGTATGGACTATGCTTGAATTCTAAGCAAGTAAGCATCCAAAAAAATTAGAACCCCTTTGTCAAATTAGTAGGACACACTTTCAGCAGACATTATTTACCCCTAATAGCTAATCTGTGAGACTAATATGAGATGGACTGACGAGTGCCTAAGACATTTCAACTTCATGGTTTATGGTCATCTCTAGGGAAAAACTCCAAGATTCCCCGCCAGTTCGGTTCAGGAATATTATGGTTTTTATCTGTGGTGTACAGCAAAGACGTATGGCAGAAGTCATGCCTGGGGTTATATCAGATCAGCACAGACCTTGCTGGATCCCAAAGTGAAGTGCAGGCCATCATCCCTTTATGGGCAACATGCCCTTTTTAGTATCAAGGTAATCACATTTATAGACTATATGATTTATATTAACTTATTTATAACTATTTATTGTCAGATTTTGTCTCTGTTTAGCAAAGGATAGTATATATTTTTTTTAAACCAAGGCGGTAATGATGACAAAGGTGGTATCACTGATAATGAAGATAATGGTGACAATGATGGAAATGATGATGATGATTATAACGAAGACAACAGAAATGCTTACTGCAACAGCAGCTGGTGTGTGTAAATGAACTACACACTTGATGTCTGGTCTAGCCTGGTGAATGGCCGCATGAACCAAGAAGCCGGGTCTATAAGGACGTAGATTGGTGGATCCTGGGTCTAGAACATCACCCTTCACATCAACTTTAATCAGTGACGATGCAGTAATTTCTGAGTAAGTCAACCCGAACGGGTTTAGAAGAAAATGTTCATTTTCTGGATTGACTCGAACCTGTAAAGAAAATAAGCAAGCAAAAGTCAATACCTTTCATACCTACGTATGAATAGAAATGTATGATAAAACATTTTGAATCAATGTTGTTCTTTCATGTATTTCTGTCTGTGAGTGTGAGAACATGGGGTACCATCAATCTTTATTGAAGACGCCGAACTAGAGATGGTAGACCATTTTACATATCTAGGATCAGTGGTAAACAGCAAATTATCCCTAGATCAGGAAATCAACATCCAGATTGGTAAGGCAGCAACAACAATGAACAGGTTAAGAAAAAGAGTGTGGGAGAACAGGAAGCTTACTGCCAAAACAAAAGTCCTTGCCTGTGTCCTTAGTACTCTTCTTTATGGCTGTGAAACCTGGACAACTTACTCACATCAAGAGAAACGTTTAAACAGCTATCATATGTGGTGTCTGCGAAGAATTCTTGGTATTAAGTGGCAAGACAAAATCACAAATACTGAAGTATTGGAAAGATCAGGTTGTGTGAGGTGTATTCCATGCTCAGTCTTCGTAGACTTAGATGGATAGGACATCTTAGGAGGATGGATGATGGTAGAATACCAAAGGACATCTTTTTTGGTGAATTACAGATGGGTAAGAGATCTCAGGGTCGGCCTCTACTACGATACAAAGATGTATGTAAGCGGGACATGATTGATACAGGCATTGATAATACACATTGGGAGCAAGTCGCCGCTGAACGTGTTGCATGGAAGGCAAACATAAGAAATGGAATAAAGACAAAGGAGAAAATTATTGCAGATAAGTCACACACCGAGCATATGAGACGTAAGATGGCGCATGATGGTGGAAATGACCATGTGTTCACATGCACCCACTGTGAATGGACATTTACAGTGCAAATTGGCCTTATCAGTCACATTCGCTACCGCCATAGGTAAAAGTTATTATGCCTTTTTAAAGCACAAACTATCGTCTGTCAAGACGGCAAGGTGCCAATGAATGTGAGAACATAGATGCATGCATGTACTCTCTCTCTCTCTCTCTCTCTCTCTCTCTCTCTCTCTCTCTCTCTCTGGTTCTCCAGGGTGAAGTAGTTAGGTCACCTGCCTCACGATCTGAAGCTCGTAGGTTCATTTTCTGACACTGTTATTCAATTCACTTGTTCAATTTTTCCATAGCTCCCCATGGGTCACTGGTGGAGCGACAAAGTTTGAGCTCTATGCCGCTCTTTGGAAAGAGTTTACTGGGTATAAAACCCAGTGCATTGACCTCAACCCTCTTGTCTTTAAGCCTTAAATCTCCCTTCCTCTCCCTCCCATCACAGAGGGAATCAGGTTATGTATGTTTATCTTCTTGATTTTATTTTCATTAAATTGTTAATCTCCATTCTCTCTACTTTGTCAAACAGTTATAACTAATACTAATGCAAGTCATAATTTATCATTCCACTGGCATGGCAGGAATGTCAACCTCTATTTATGAGATAAAGACGCCTGCCCTGTTATGTCCCTATTAAGTAGTTAATGATGATAACATTGCTAATGGGCACCATACACTGGCAGCAAATAACCATGAAACATACCAATTTCCCAGTCTGCATTCCACTAACCCTAGATAGAATGGCTTTAGATTCTTGCTGTTTGTCTGACCCCTCTCCTAGCATCTTGGATTCGCTTATCTTTTGCAGAGGTAATTACTACAAAGCCATCTGGTCTGGTAACTCATAGGTTATTGCTTATCAGGGAGGCCTTGGTAGTACAAGTCACATGAAAACAATGAGAAACAAGAAAGTGTCGGGAAAGGAGAATATTTACTTTGTGTGTAAAGTCATGAGGACTGAGAAACTGGCAGGAAATTATTTTATTTACTGTGTGTAAAACAATTAGGACCAAGAAACGACCAGGTTATGAGTTTACTCTGTGTATAAAACAATAAGGCCCAAGAAGCAGTCAGAAAATGAGTTTATTAACTCTGCGTGTAAAACAATGAGGTCCAAGAAACAGTCAAGAAATGAGTTTACTTTGTGTTTAAAACAATAAGGCCCAGGAAGCAGTCAGAAAATGAGTTTATTTACCTGTGTGTAAAACAATGAGGCCCAAGAAATACCCGGTGGTCACGAAATGAGTTTACTCTATGTGTAAAACAATGAAGACCAAGAAATGACCAGGAAATGTTTACTGTGTCTGTGTGTGTAAAATAATGAACAGCAATAAATGGCTTGGAGGCAAGTTTACTCTGTATATAAAATAATGATAACCATTAAATGACCAGGACATTAGTTTACTCTGCCTGTAAAATAATAAGGAGTAAGAAAAGACTGGGAAGAGATTACACTGTGTAAAATAATGAAGAGCAAGAAATAACGGGACGACAGTTTACATGTCCTTTACAGGACAAGCAATTAACCCCAGGATTTTTGCCTGTTTGTGACTTAATAGGCAGTTTTCATGTTCAGTAGTTTGCAATTGCTTTCTGAACAACCAACGCTCACACCAATCAAAATCAACACAAGGCAGTCTGTTTCCAAATTTTATCCAGCTAATTTTGAACCCTCGACTCGGCAAGTCAGGGAGTTGTGAAACGCGTTAACTGCCCCTAAATCACAGCATCGCCACTACAGACATGACCACTTTCAAACAATGAAACACACAAAAAACAAACAATATATTTACTCCTGCATTTTCTAAAGAATGTGTTCTGAACTGGTCTCACTTTCCCCACATTGTGCTTTATTCAGGTTGCCATTAAAACAATGCCAGCCTCCAAAGCCTGAATACTTGACCTTTCACCTTTTAGGTGGAGTGCCCCACAACCAGTGCCTGCATACATCCTGTGGTAGTTGCAACTACAACAGCTGCAGTTCCTAGCCCTGCCCGCCACCCTCCTCCTCTCTCCCAGCAGCCCACTTAAATCTAGCACTGGTGAGCTCTGGCATTTCACGCTTGACAAGGCCAGCATAAACCTGCTGTTTACCAGGGCAGTGGTGCCAGTCTGCTGGCTCCCAGCACTGTGTTCATGTCTCCATGCAGTTTGACAGGTAAAGGTGGTCCTGTAACAGATATTGACGCTGGGTGTTGTGTCTAGGCCTTCACATATCCTAGGCCTTCGGAAATCCATGGCCAAGTGGTTATGCCACTCTCCAAAGCTAATGGGTTCGATTCTGGACCACGTCATTTGGTTCATGAACACAATTTTCTTGGAGGCTAGAGGGGTCGTCGCTGGAGCTACAAAGTTCGAGTGATGCTTTTGGCAGACACGGTGCAGAAAGAGACCGAGCCACATGGGATAATACCCAGTGCAATGAAGTTGATCTTCTTTCCTTTTTTACACCTTTTTTGTATATTCTAGTCCATAACATAGTGAGGTGGGGTGGTCAGTTCTCTCCCTCACCACCTGTCCTTCCCAGATGTGGGGCGGTCAGTTCTCTCCCTCACCACCTCTCCTTCCCAGATGTGGGGTGGTCAGTTCTCTCCCTCACCACCTGTCCTTCCCAGATGTGGGGTGGTCAGTTCTCTCCCTCACCACCTGTCCTTCCCAGACAATTTTGAAAAGTGCCTATTATGCTTATTTATGAAGGTGGGTCTATGCTTCACTGTTCAGAACTGCCTCTGGTGGGGGTTGAACTGGGACCACTATCTTGGCAGGCAAGCGAGAGATGGGAAACATAGCTGAAATCTGCAGTACTCAGAACTGTTTCAGCTAAATTACTACATCATCTAGAAGAGATGAGAATAGAACATAACAGAAATGTTACAGTCACAACTTCCAGCATTGGATTCACAGTTAAAGTTAGTTGCATATCCTTTACAGGATGTCGCAGTAAACCCCAGCAATGTTTTGTCTGCTTGTGATTTCTTGGCAAGTTTACATTCAGTAGTTTACCAATGCTTTCTGAACAACTGGTACTCATACCATTTTATGAAAACTAATGCAAGGCGGTCTGCTACCAAATCGCCCGCAGCTGTAATTCAAACACTGTGTACAGGATTACGAACTGCGTCCATAACTCCTTCACCACAGAGTTGGCACATTCACAGTCAAGCAAACAATAAAGTGCTTCAGACATCTTGTGAATATAAGGCTAGAAAACAACCATTAGTGAATGAAAATGTTCTGAAATTGTGTGGGGAGAAAAGTCAGGGAAGGGAACTGACCCCTATCACATCACATGTTGTGGTCTAGAATATTAAGGCCTAATACTTCAAAACTCAACAGTAAGTGATCATTCTGGGACATCTTTGACTATTTTTTTTACTATAAACAATATCCAAGAAATGAGAAACAAATAATTAGACATTAGTGAAGAAATAAACAAACATAAAATTAACATAATGGCAATAGCAGACAGGAGAGAAACAGGAAAGGGTGTTAACTCTTACAGGCCTGGGAGGTAGTATTTGGAGCACATAATTCCAAGCATTCATGATGGGTGTCAGAGTCCAGAAAGGGTACAGTGATGCAGTGACATCGTTACGCCCGCAAGGCGACTTAGCTCCCAGCAGGGATGCAGCAACTTCGTTACGCCGCCAGGCGAGTAATAGTTACAGGCCTGCAAGATTGCTGGCTGACGAGCGACCAGCGGTCAGGCCAGGACGACGCAAGACGCACGCATGCCTCGTGACGCCACCTCAGGTGGGAGGCAAGTTGCGAACTAGCGGCAGACAGCTCTGGGACACGGACGTGGACGGACGCAGGATAGAGAGAAAGGCGTTGTGTGGTTTTCTGTGCTTGAAAGTCGAGTGTCTGGACATCTTGAGAGTCAGACTTGTGAGCTGTATTGTGGATGTAAGTGTATTGAAGTATCCAGTATATATTGTTGTGATCATCGTTCTGTATTTGATATGTGAATAAATCCATTGAACGGTGTGTCGTTGAGTCTTACGTCAAATCACGTTGTACTTGTACTGTCTCACATGTGTTAGGTTAGCGAGCCAAGTTTAAGACCCTGACAATGGGTTACACTCTATTCAACTGCTTGTTTTGTTGTGCACTGGTTATAACTTTTAAATAACCTTTATACTGACACTTTTAAAGGATATTCTTAAAATAAGTTATAAAAAAAAGAGCAGTAAGTCAATAACATATGTAAATGTATATATTGCCCGCAATTCAAATAACAAAACAGATGAATGCACAGGACTTCTGAATGTAATGCACAAAAGTATATAATTTTCTTTAAGTGAAGAAACCTCTATGGCAATGAGAGATCTGTATGAACAAAGCCTGGTCCTACTCCAGCAGGAGCACAACAATAGAGCAAAGCATTAACATGAGTGTGCCCTTTATATTGGATTTGTGGATTATGAACAGGCCTTTGACTGCATTAAGGAATCGCTTTTCAAACTGATGAGGCACTACAGGATCCCACAGATCATGAACTTAATCAAGAAAACACATGAGGACATGTTTGCATATCCTTTACAGGACATCGCTGTCAACATCAGCATCTTTCAGCTGATTGTTGATTTCTTGGCAAGATTATGCTCAGTAGTTTGCCATTGCTTTCTGAGCGACCGGCTCAGATACCCCGTAAGTTACCAACACTGTTAGAATCGCTACTGATTCTCACTGTCGTTACGTTACTCACGAAAGTATACAGGATTACGGAGAAAGTCACTAACTCCTAGGCCAGGGAGACCGGCCTGGACATGAGGACATGAATACGCTGTTATTCATGTGGGTAAACTGACAGATATGTTTAAAATAAGAACAGGAGTGTGGCAGATATTCCTTTTATAATCTATATTATTCTTACTGACTATAGATAGGATTATGACTGAACGAACAAACAAACAAACTTTATTTTCAAAGAGTTAAGAATTGGGTATGTGGATCATCTAATATTCTGCTCTTCTTATCTCTCTCTTTTATACAACAAGAGAGAACAATAGCTACCACACATAATGGAGTTCAATCTGAAGGAGCAGCATAGTGATCCGGACTTCATGGGGAAACTGCCCTCATGTCCCACACAAAGTCAGATGCACGATAAATTAAAAACACTTGATGAGAGGTCACAACAATTAGGTCTAAATATTCAAAAGGGAAAGACAAAATTTGTGAGAATAAATCAAGCAAATCAAAACCTTTCTTTTAATAACACCTCAATTCAAGAAGTAGAATCATACAAATATTTACGTAGCATGTAGACAAAATTGGGGGAACATTCAAAGATATTAGAAGAAGAAATAAAAAGAAGGGTGGGGGGGGGGGGGGGGGGGGGGGGGGGAGGGGTCAGAGCAACCCTCAAAATTTTTTTGAAGTCAAAAGAAATTAAATCTAGGATGAAACTTGGAATATTTAAGTCTTGTATATTCAATCAGAACTGCTGTATGGGTCAGAAGTGTGGAGAACACTACAATTACTGATAAAATGCAAACATTCATAAACTGGTGACTGCACAGAACAGAAGAACTAAACTGGTGACTGCACAGAACAGAAGGACTAAACTGGTGACTGCACAGAACAGAATGACTAAACTGGTGCCTGCACAGAACAGAAGGACTAAACTGGTGACTGCAGGGAACAGAAGGACTAAACTGGTGACTGCACAGAACAGAATGACTAAACTGGTGACTGCAGGGAACAGAAGGACTAAACTGGTGACTGCACATAACAGAAGGACTAAACTGGTGACTGCACAGAACAGAATGACTAAACTGGTGACTGCAGGGAACAGAAGGACTAAACTGGTGACTGCACAGAACAGAATGACTAAACTGGTGACTGCACAGAACAGAAGAACTAAACTGGTGACTGCACATAACAGAATGACTAAACTGGTGACTGCAGAGAACATAATGACTAAACTGGTGACTGCACAGAACAGAATGACTAAACTGGTGACTGCACGGAACAGAATGACTAAACTGGTGACTGCACATAACAGAATGACTAAACTGGTGACTGCACGGAACAGAATGACTAAACTGGTGACTGCACAGAACAGAAGGACTAAACTGGTGACTGCAGGGAACAGAATGATTAAACTGGTGACTGCACAGAACAGAAGGACTAAACTGGTGACTGCACAGAACAGAAGGACTAAACTGGTGACTGCACAGAACAGAATGACTAAACTGGTGACTGCAGGGAACAGAAGGACTAAACTGGTGACTGCACATAACAGAAGGACTAAACTGGTGACTGCACAGAACAGAATGACTAAACTGGTGACTGCACAGAACAGAAGAACTAAACTGGTGACTGCACATAACAGAATGACTAAACTGGTGACTGCAGAGAACATAATGACTAAACTGGTGACTGCACAGAACAGAATGACTAAACTGGTGACTGCACGGAACAGAATGACTAAACTGGTGACTGCACATAACAGAATGACTAAACTGGTGACTGCACGGAACAGAATGACTAAACTGGTGACTGCACAGAACAGAAGGACTAAACTGGTGACTGCAGGGAACAGAAGGACTGAAACTGGTGACTGCACAGAACAGAACGACTAAACTGGTGACTGCATAGAACAGAAGGACTAAACTGGTGACTGCAGGGAACAGAAGGACTAAACTGGTGACTGCACAGAACAGAAGGACTAAACTGGTGACTGCAGGGAACAGAAGGACTAAACTTGTGACTGCACAGAACAGAAGGACTAAACTGGTGACTGCAGGGAACAGAAGGACTAAACTGGTGACTGCACAGAACAGAAGGACTAAACTGGTGACTGCACAGAACAGAAGGACTAAACTGGTGACTGCACAGAACAGAAGGACTAAACTGGTGACTGCAGGGAACAGAAGGACTAAACTGGTGACTGCACAGAACAGAAGGACTAAACTGGTGACTGCAGGGAACAGAAGGACTAAACTGGTGACTGCACAGAACAGAAGGACTAAACTGGTGACTGCACAGAACAGAAGGACTAAACTGGTGACTGCACAGAACAGAAGGACTAAACTGGTGACTGCACAGAACAGAAGGACTAAACTGGTGACTGCACAGAACAGAAGGACTGAAACTGGTGACTGCACAGAACAGAAGGACTAAACTGGTGACTGCACAGAACAGAAGGACTAAACTGGTGACTGCAGGGAACAGAAGGACTAAACAGGTGATTGCACAGAACAGAAGGACTAAACTGGTGACTGCACAGAACAGAAGGACTAAACTGGTGACTGCACAGAACAGAAGGAATAAACTGACAAGACAGAATCAGCAATGTGGAGCTCAGGGAGCAACTAAATCAACCCCAGTGAATCAAGAGGTGAGGAAAGATGCTGGCACTGGACAGGACACACACTGAGAAAACCTGTCAATAATATCATGAGAAAGTACTTCCTGTGGAATCCTTATGGCTACAGAAACAGTGGGAGACATAAAAAAAACATGGAGACAAGAATTAGGAACACAGATTAATAATATAAGGAGGACATGGAAGTCATTGCAGAAAACAGCAACGGATAGAAGAACTTCGCATGAGGTAATCAAAGTTATATGCTCCGTTGTGAAATAAAAAGGCAGAATAAGTGTTAGGTTACAACAAAAATAAATGTTGGAGGCCTGCCAGTAACCACAGCTGCATGCACAGACACCCACATGTGATGTCAAATGTGGGCTGGATACTGGTTCACTGAGACACACATCCACACAAAGCTATGATACTGGTTCAATGAGACACATCCACACAAAGCTATGATACTGGTTCAATGAGACACATCCACACTAGGCTATTGACAATCTCTACAAGCTCTCAAAGACAGCAACAGAATCCACAAAACCAGACTTCATGTGTTGACAGTACCAGAACAGCAGTAAACATGAAAATGAACAAATGAGCGAACTTTATTGTTAAATGGTCACAAATTGGGCACACAGGCCAATCTTACACTCAGCCCTTCCAACCACCCATCTTTTGAACATCAATTATCTATTGTGCTTATTACATTCACATAGAAAACACATTGTCAAATTAATGCTGTGAACATAAACAAGGCATATTACCATGTTATGAGGCAGACAGGCAGGCAGAGACACACACACACCCATACACAAAGAAACTCACACATGCATACATACACAGTCATATATACATACATCATTTACACAGACTCTCAGTTACACACCCACTCAATAACACACAAATACACACTCTCGCATACACATATACCCACTCACAATTATAAACACACTAACAAATATTTACTCATACATAGATACACTCCGAGGAGCGGCTGGCCAAGTGGCTAGAATGCTGGACTCTCCTTCGGGAGACCCGGGTTCAATCCCCCGGTAAGGTGTGGGATTTTTTCTGTCGGGGGCAAAAAGAAAATTCTAACCTGCACAGTTCGCGGCGACTGCACTAGCCAGGCGGCCCTAATTCCTCAGGCTCAAGACCCTTCTGTCATACACCGCAAGGTACTATATTGGCAGTAAATGACAGTTTTGTTGTTTTTTAATACTCTCCATCTCTTTCTTTCACATGTGCGTGCGCGCTCACTCTCTCTTACACACACACAGAGAAAGAGAGAGAAGAACAAGAAGTAGATCAAGAAAGTAACAAGTCAAAAGGGTTAGCTACATATTACCATGAACATCAGAGTGTGTTCCACAGAAAGCAATAGCTTCTAGATACAATGGAAAAAAAACAGCAAAAGGTTATCTCCACAAAAGATGGATCAATGGTATAGTAGAGGCAAAGAGCACTACGGTGTATGAGACATATCACACAGTTCATTTCTGGATACCGAAAAGCAAAATATGAAGAGAGAAGAATCAATAATTAATAGAATATGATGTGTAAGACATACCAGAGTTCACTATCTTCATATGAAGATGCTGAGAAGAAAAAGAGGAACAAAGAAGAAAGAAATTATAAAAGTTAGATTAATGTCCTTTACAGGATGTTGCAAACGACTCAGGCATTTATTGGCTGTTGATGCCTGATACCTTCGCAATCAACATAAATCCCAGATGTGAAACAACTCAGTATCTAAGGGAATGTGAAACGACTCGGTATGTCAGGGAATTGTGAAACCGCTTATAACTAATCCCTACGCCACAGATACCAACCAATAAATGATACAACCTAATGTAGCATAACAAATTGTATAACAACAATAAACAAACAACAATGTTAATAATAAAACAACCAGACAATCAAATAACATGAAACAGTTACTCACAGTGATGTGGTTGTGAATGCCATGCGACCACCCACACAGATCCACAAGGCGGTACAATGCAGCTAGTTTACACCTTAAGAGTTTTTCGCCTTTTGCAAATCCCAGTGATTCAACTCCCCTCAGGTCATTTATTGGAATGACAGCAGAAGCTGTGAACAAAGTAATCAATATCTGTCAGAGAAACTAGATGTATAATAATAGATGGCAGATGGTCAGAGAAAGAAATAGTGTGGGTAGTGTGAGAGATGTGGATCTGAGAAAAGGTGAGAGAAAGAGTAGTGAGAGAAAGAGTATTTGGTGTGGGTATGATAGTGTTAGAGAGGTGGAACAGAGAAAAGCTGAGAGAAAGAGTAGTTGATGTGGATATGATAGTGTTAGAGAGGTGGAACAGAGACAAGCTGAGAGAAAGAGTAGTTGATGTGGATATGATAGTGTTAGAGAGGTGGAACAGAGAAAAGCCGAGAGAAGGAGTAGTTGATGTGGGTATCATAGTGTTAGAGAGGTGGAACAGAGAAAAGCCGAGAGAAAGAGTATTTGGTGTGGGTATGATAGTGTTAAAGAGGTGGAACAGAGAAAAGCTGAGAGAAAGAGTAGTTGATGTGGGTATGATAGTGTTAGAGAGGTGGAACAAAGAAAATCTGAGAGAAAGAGTAGTTGATGTGGGTATGATAGTGTTAGAGAGGTGGAACAGAAAAGCTGAGAGAAAGAGTAGTTGATATGGGTATGATAGTGTTAGAGAGGTGGAACAGAGACAAGCTGAGAGAAAGAGTAGGTGTGGATATGAGAGATGTGGATCAGAAATGATCAGTAGAATACACTTTTACACTTTTATACCACATGCTGTGATACACATGCACAAAGATAACAAAGGTCATAACACCAGAGTTTAGGAAATGATCACATCAATCAATCAATCATGTGCCATGCCAGAAAGCGTGGGCGGTCATGACTCGCCATTTCACTCGATCACAAGAGTCGTGGATCAGCTCAGTGTTCCTGTCCCGTACATGCCATGTGGCCAAGCCATCCAGGTATTTTCTTCTCGGTCTTCCTCTTGGTCTGTTCCCATCGATCTTGCTAAAAAAGTCGCTTAAAAGTCGACAGGGTCGACTTCATTGCACCGGGTTTTATCCCATATGGCTCGGTCTCTTTCTGCAGCACGGAAAGCGTCGCACAAAGCACGAACTCCGTAGCTTTTAGCGACGACCCACAGGAGTCTCCGAAACATTTAACTCATAAACCGAAGAACGCGGCCCGGAATTGAACCCACAACCTTCGAAGCACGAGTCAAACGGCTTGACCACTTCGCCACAGAGACTCCCTTTGATCTTGCTAGTTGTCACTAAGTTCTCTAATCCATTTCCTCTCATAACATGTCCAAAAAATGTTGACTGTCCACGTCTAATTTCTCTAATCAATTTATGATTGTCATTTGTCTCCTGTAGTACTTGGTCATTGGTTTTTCTGTCTGTCCATGGTATTCTTAAAGGCTACTTTCGCCACGGTGATTCTTGTTCTAATCTCAAATGATCACATACCTCTAGCTACATCCCCAAGCCACAATTCACAAACATGACACCAGCATTCAGAAGATCAGTAAAATACACTTGCAATAAGACACGGCACGTTCTGTGACACACTCAGACAAAGGTAATAACACCAGGGTTGAGGAAACTGAGCACATACCTCTAGCTAAACTTCCCAAGCCACCCTTGGCATGTGGCAACAGTAAATCTGTTATCTGTTGTAGAGCAAGGAGACTGGCAGGAAATGGACCGCTGCGAAGTTGTTCTTCTACTACTTGCTCCAGTTCTTCTTTAAACGCCTGACTGTTTAGTACGACCTTCACCCGTGACCTGTTCTCCATCTGCTGCAGATCCTCCTTCACCTCAGCCGGTCGCTGCAGGTTTTTGATGTATTCGGGATCATCTGGATCTGAAAAATTTGATAATATAGTGATTCCTAACTACTAAAGAACAAACACATATGAGTAGATGCTAAAATAGCACTCAGCAACACAATTTTCTACGAAATCTATTCTACTGATGCCAAATCTGAACAATTACATAAAAGAGAACAGAAAAATTACAACGGAAATGTGATTCCTGAGAATAATACTCAATGTATCAAGTAGAGAGGAAATCAGAAATGATGAAATAAGGACTAAAGTGGGGTTTGTGGGAGTACTAGATTTCATTAGAAAACAGCAAGTAAAATGGTTTGGCCACACAACAGTTGACTATCAACTAACAGTTAACCACAAGAAACAATGATGTACACACCAAATGGAACCAGAAGAAGAGGCCAACCATGTAAACGATGGACAGAGGGGGAAAAAAAGTAAATGGGAATTTTGATATATGAAGACTATAAACAGGAACTTTTCTGCTGTTTATACTTCACCTCGACACCACAATATACAAGAGGAACAAGATGAAATGAGATGATTCCTAACTTCTCATATACCAGTCATCTAAATCTTATTACACTTTACCTCGACACCACAATATACAAGAGGAACAAGATGAAATGATTCCTAACTTCTCATATACCAGTCATCTAAATCTTATTATACTTTACCTCGACACCACAATGTACAAGAGGAACAAGATGAAATGATTCCTAACTTCTCATATACCAGTGAATCAATTCCAGAACTCAGATATGCACATGATATGGTTCTCCTCTCAAACAGTGCCAAGGAATTAGAACAGCTGTCAAATGACATAATGAAGATTGCAACCTTTTTCTGAACTTAATAAAATATAATAATAACGTTCATGGTCAAAACTACATGTCAACCAAAAATTACAAATCAACAATGAAGAAATTGAAATGTCACAAACTTTGAATTCTCTGCCTCCATAATTAACAACAATGAGGGGACTGTTCGAACAAAGTCAGAAAGAGACTTCAGAGAGCAGCAGTAAAAGACTATGCACAACATCAGCAAACAATAACAGTCAACATTTTGAAAACATGCATGATGGTCCTGGTGGTAAAGGGAACATGGCAGCTCCATCATGACAACGCACTCACCAATTCTTCACATACGATTCAGACATCCCTGATCAAACACAATATTCCTCTGTTTTTTTTAGACATCCTACTCTCCCTTATGTCTCCTTGCAATGTTTGACTGTTTCCAAATCTGAAAATGCCACTGAAATGAACCTGACTTCTTCTTCCGCATTTGTCTGGAATGTTGTTTTAAACGTAATTGCAATGCGCCTGTTTACAGCAGAGCTGCGATATTTGCACCTTTTGACCGACACATCCAACTTCTTCAAGCATTTGTTGACCAGGTTACCTTCCCAGTGTTTCATTGGACGTTTAACTTTCACTGTTGTGGTGTTATCTCCATCCTAGCTGGCCCATATAACAGTTGAAGACTGGTCAGACCTCAAGGGAAGGCAGGGACATATGATGGGCATTCCCCGCCATCCAAGGAGGCTTCCATAATTGCAGAGCTGACACATAGTGCTCTGGGCTCACCCAAGGAATTTTCATGTCCTCCATACGGCTGGAACTTGATTCGAGTCATAAGAAGACATGTGGAAGGTGATGGCCACGTTATACTGCATTCCCAAAGAGGCCTTCCTGAAATGCTTCCAATAATGATGGTGCTGCTGAGAGAGGTGTCTCCGCTCCCATGGAGAGTACTTTGAAGGGGAGTAGTTTCAACCCTTTTTTTAAATTAGTTGCATGTCCTTCACAGAACGTAGCAGTCAACCCCAGCATTTTTGCTGTTCGTGATTCCTGGGCAAGTTTTACGTTCAGTAGTTTGCCATTGCTTTCTGAATGACTGTCACCTATACCTTTATTGAAAAAAACCCAGCACCATCATGTTTCGAACCCGGGTTTCAGCCCTACAGGTTATTAATTGTATTCCCTACCAATGGCCTGATACTTTTTTAACAAATCTTGTATCGCCTGAGTTTCAATGTAATTCTACTTATTAGCAGATGGTGATCTTAAAATACATCTGCACATCTAAAAATATTTACGTCACGAAGAGATAATTTAAATTTCATGTTAATACAGATAAGGTCAGTTTGATTTTTTTTTTATTGTGTTCTGTTAATACCCATATTGCTTTATGTGTTCTTTTATACAGAAAGACACTTTCTCCTAAGATAAACTGAATCACAGTGCAAAAATTTGATGAATACAAATTCTCCATTCTGTTTATTGCTGGTCTCCGTGGTGAAGGAGTTACGGACGCAATTCATAACCCCCGTATACCGGGTTCGAAACACAGTGGGGCTGGTTTTTTTTTCAAAATAGGTATAGGTGCCGGTCATTCAGAAAGCAATGGCAAACTACTGAACGTAAAACTTGCCCAGGAATCATGAACAGCTAAAATGCTGGGGTTGATTGCTTTGTCCTGTAAAGGACATGCAACTAAATATATTCTGTTTATTATGCCAAGTCCATGTATCCCTACGATCTCACCATAACCAATGTTATCCTATCCTATCTTGGCATTCAGGTTACAAATCAAAATTCTGATATTGCCAATTCTTTGGTTACCAATAGTACTATGAATAGTCATGTAACATTTCTTCTTAATTGGTTCATCCTTTTAATTTCTTGGTGTAAACACTGGATCACATTCATGTTTACTTTCTTTGTGATTCCAAATGTTGCTGTTATTATTATAGAACTCACTGTTTACTATGCTATTAGTGCTGTTTCTGCTTCTTTAGATAGCATTAGAGTCACTCCTTCCCTGTAAGGGACATTTTCCTCTGTACGGCATGAGAACAGCACTGTTTCACCTGTGTATGGAAACTTTTTGTCTGCTCCATTCATTTTGTTTCACATAATAAAAAATGCTAATCTTATTATACTTTATATCTTCTACCACTTGTGCTGTCTTTTCCAATTCATACAAAGTTCTATCACTCCAGGGGCTAATTGTGCTTATTTTCTTAGATGAAAAAAGGTTAAGTCAGCGATCCAGACTTCTTACGGCTTTCTCCACATTGTCATACTTCTTCTACAAAAGCCTCCTTTCATCTTGGTTGGTTGAGTTATTTTTCTTTCAAAACAATGAATTTCCTTGGTGAAGAAGCTACAAACAGTATGTTGCACGATTTATTGCCTGGTATATTTCACTGCATCTCATCAGGCGCATACTGCAGAGTTATATATTGAATGAAGTTAATAAATGAATCATACATTAGCTGAAACACTTAAAACACATAGCCACAGGTATTGTTCGAATGTGGAACATCTGTTATCTCCACGGTCATTTCAAATTTACATGAAATCTTTCTGCTGGCATAAAACTTGCTGGAACAGCCTAATTGTTAACACCTCACTATATTTGAGCAGCCATTCATTGTTCGTGTTATACTAGATACGAAACATTTTTTTCAATGCTAACATTATGGCCACAGTTTATGAGGTGGTAAAAAATCAATGAGGAAGATGCCTTTTGACTGCACAGGGAATCCTGAAGGCTGATTAACTCTTTTCCACCCACACTGGTATATGTTTGGCTACTCAATTTGCTAACTGTCTTACCATTCTACCTATGTAAGTTTCCTAGTACTCACACTGGAGTTGATAAATGCAGTTTGATGTGGTGTAAGAAGACAATGGTTCTTTTCATTTGTCCATTCTTATCTTTACCATAGTTTATGGTTAGTTAGATTTGGCAGCTGAAGTTTTCTTCAGGATGGGATAGCCAGCCCATACTGACCCTCTTTAGTCACCTCTCACAACATGCATGGTAGACTACTGTAAACTGTACTTGTCTGTAATTTGCTAAAACATGAATGTATTTCAGATGGGACTCATAACAAGGAAACATTAATGATTTTACCCATTAAAGCAAAAGGTTGTTACTTACCAATATGATCTATGTATTTGCCAGTTGGGCTGGCTGGCCCATTCACTTGAGGACCTGCCTCACTCATCCCACTTTAGTGGTATTCGGCTGCCTGTATTTATGAAATACAAAAATAAAACACTTAGTAAGATAATCATCTCACTGTTACACTTCACACGTTGATCATGTCACTGCTGCACCTCAACATTATTGTCTGAAGCCTTCCTATTTTGATTGTCTTAATCTTTCTTGTTTTCATTGTCATAATCATTCCTGTTTTCACTGTCTTAATCCTTCGTGCCTCAAATGTCTTAACCTCTCCTATTTTGACCATCTGAGCCCTTCCTGTTTTGGCTGTCTTAACCTTTCCTGTTCTGCCTTAATGCTTCTTGTTTTAATTATCTTAATCATTTGTGTTTTGATTGTCTTAATACTTCTTGTTTTCA
The DNA here is from genome assembly GCA_014155875.1 of Cepaea nemoralis. NCBI lineage: Eukaryota > Metazoa > Mollusca > Gastropoda > Stylommatophora > Helicidae > Cepaea > Cepaea nemoralis. Next base: position 1,095,225 of record JACEFZ010001900.1, read on the forward strand.
TGCTTGTCATAAACCTTCCTACTTTTACTGTTGTGATCCTTCCTGCTTTCACTGTCTTAATCCTCTGTGCTTCAAATGTCTTTACCTCTCCTGTTTTGACAATCTGAACCCTTCCTGTTTTGGCTGTTTTAATCTTTCCTGTTCCTGTTCCTTTGTGTTTTGACTATCTTAATCCTTTGTGTTTTGACTGTCTTAATCCTTTGCGTTTTGACAGTCTTAATCCTTTGTGTTTTGACTGTCTTAATCCTTTGTGTTTTGACTGTCTTAATCCTTTGTGTTTTGACTGTCTTAATCCTTTGTGTTTTGACTGTCTTAATCCTTTGTGTTTTGACTGTCTTAATCCTTTGTGTTTTGACTGGCTACATCAGATTTTTTTTTTACCTACCACATCCTTTCTGTTTTGATTTATTATATCTTTTGTTTTGAGTCTTAATCCTTTCAGTTTTGACTGTCTTAATCCTTGCTGTTTTGACTGTCTTAATCCTTGCTGTTGTGACTATCTTAATCTTTTCTGTTGTGACTATCTTAATGCTTTCTGTTTTAACTGTCTAAATCCTTCCTGTTGTGGCTGTCTGAATTCTTCCTGCTCTAGATGACTGTTACATAAAATGCATCTATTCCAAGCAGATAAAATAAACTGGAAGAGTGGGGTCATGCACAAACACATTAGGAAGTTTAATATCAAAGACACAAATAAGAGAATGCATGATTAACTTCTGGCATATTTTGCTGCATCTCGTCACGTATGTACTGCAGAAATCACACAATGTAAACTAAAGTAATCAGATGAATCCTTCAAGCTGAAATAAACTGTCATTGAAACTGTCATTTACTGCCAATATAGTAGTACCTTGCGGTGTATGGCAGGGGGTTCTTTGAGTCTGAGGAATTAAGGCTGCACTACAACACAGATATTTACACATTAATTTTAATTGTCTACCATAGTAGTTTTAAACTGTTGTCTTTTTTGTTTGCATAACGTTGACTTTTGTAAATGAATGGAAATTGCCTCTGCCAGATTTAACATGCAACCATTTTGTATGTTAAATAACACATGAAATGCATTGTCTCTATCAGTCACATGACCGGTTTCCAAAATATGCCGTCCAATAACACTAGGAAATGTGTAGTGTGCAGGCTTTGCCAGGTTACCTGAGTCTTTGTTAATATTTCTGTCAATCCAATCGACAAATGCAAGAAAAATGCCGTGAACAGAATCAACCACTGTTTATTGCCTTCATCGACCTCACAAAGGCATTTGATTTGGTCAGTCATGAGGGTCTGGTCAAGGCAGTAAATAAGATCGGCTGCCCACCAAATCTTCTGTCCATTGCCACCAACTCTTCTGTCCATTGTGGAATCGTTCCACACAGGCATGAAGGGTATAATCGAGTTTGATGGTGCAACTTCAGAAGAGTTTGAAATCAAGAGTGGAGTTAAGCAAGGTTGTGTACTAGCTCCCACCCTCTTTGGAATATACTTTTCACTTCTACTGAAATATGCCTTTTGTGATCAGGATGGTGGTATATACATTCACTCACGCTCAGATGGCAGACTCTACAATGCTCAGAGATTGAAGACCAAGACCAAAATTAGGAGGGTACTGATCAGAGAGTTGCTTTTTGAAGATGCTGCTGCAATTATAACCCTCTCTGAGGAAGAATTACAACGTCTATGATCTGCATTCTCCAATGCTTGTTCTGAATTTGGTTTAACAATTAGCAAAAAGAAGACACAGATTATGTCACAAGGTGCACATGGGGTACCATCAATCTTTACTGACGATGCCAAACTAGAGACAGTAGACAATTAACATATCTAGGATCAGAGGTAAATAGCAAATTATCCCAAGATCAGGAAATCAACATCAGGATTGGTAAGGCAGCAACAACAATGAACAGGTTAACAGAACAGGAAGCTTACTGCCAAGACAAAAGTACTTGTCTATCAAGCCTGTGTCATTAGTACTCTTCTTTATGGCAGTGAAGCCTGGACAACTTACTCACACCAAGAGAAACGTTTAAACAGCTTTCATATGCGGTGTCTGCGAAGAATTCTTGGTATTAAGTGGCAAGACAAAATTACAAATACTGAAGTATTGGAAAGATCAGGTTGTGTGACGGTTTATTCCATGCTCAGTCTTCGTAGACTTAGATGGATAGGACATCTTAGGAGGATGGATGATGGTAGAATACCAAAGGACATCTTTTTTGGTGAATTACAGATGGGTAAGAGATCTCAGGGTCGGCCTCTACTACGATACAAAGATGTGTATAAGCGGGACATGATTGATACAGGCATTGATAATGCACATTAGGAGCAAGATGCTGCTGAACTTGTTGCATGGAGGGCAAATATCAGAAATGGAATAAAGACAAATGAGAAAATTGTTGCAGATAAGTCACACACCGAGCGTGTGAGACGTAAGATGGTGCATGATGGTGGAAATGACCATGTGTTAACATGCATCCACTATGGACGAACATTTACAGCACGAATTGGCCTTATCAGACACATTCGCTATTGCCATGGGTTGTAGTTATTATGCCTTTTTGAAGACTATACACAACTCAGAATTCTGAGGTAAGTAGGAACATTTTTTCCAATTTTCATTTTCTCTTCATTGCTTTCATTTTTTCATCTTTTTATTCTTCTCATCCTGTCTCCACGTCTTAATGTAGTCACCGGAGATCTTCTCCATGACTATATGTTGTGTTTTGTGTATGTGTTTGTTTGCTGATGAAGGCTAGTCGCTGCAATGTCCTGTATGTGTCGTATTTCTGTTATGTGTCATTTTATATTATGCCTTTTTCAAGCACAATGTAACAAACTATCGTCTGTCAAGATGGCAAGGTCCCAATGATGTCAATCCAATTGGGTATATGTTCTACCACCTGGTTATTCAACCGCCTCTCTGCTCTACGGATTAAGAAGTATTTGGAGGCACGTGACATGTGGTTTCCGTGAAGTATATTTCGAATACTTGGACAGCTAGAGTAACCAACAAAACGGCTTGAAAAAGCTAATGAAAGTAGAACATTATATACAACCAGGGGCAGACGGAGTGAATGATGCTGAGTGAACTGGGAAGGTGGCAAAGAGGAATATCACCAACAGAATTGATCAAGAGCACCAAGGACTGAGATCTGTGGCGATACATGAATACTTATTCCAGTTGACAGGGAACATGATGATGATAATGATCATGAGTGAGTTAATGTAACAACTGGCTGGAACCGAAGAAGTTTAGACAAGTATATCCTGTATGGGGTAAGCTAAGTCATGAGTGAGTTAATGTAACAGCTGGTTGTAAGCGAAGAAGTTTAGACAAATATATCCTGTATGGGGTAAGCTAAGCAATCACATGATGATGATAATGATCATGAGCGAGTTAATGTAACAACTGGCTGGAACTGAAGAAGTTTAGACAAGTATATCCTGTATGGGGTAAACTAAGTCATGAGTGAGATAATGTAACAAATGGCTGGAACCGAAGAAGTTTAGACAAGTATACTGTATGGGGTGAAGCTAAGTCATGAGTGAGTTAATGTGACAGCTGGCTGTAAGTGAAGAAATTTAGACAAATATATCCTGTATGGGGTAAGCTAAGCAATCACATGAAGATGATGATGATAATGATCATGAGCAAGTTAATGTAACAACTGGCTGGAACTGAGGAAGTTTAGACAAGTATATCCTGTATGGGGTAAGCTAAGTCATGAGTGAGATAATGTAACAGCTGGCTGTAAGCGAAGAAGTTTTAGACAAATATATCCTGTATGGGGTATGCTAAGCAATCACATGATGATGATAATGAGCGAGTTAATGTAACAACTGGCTGGAACTGAAGAAGTTTAGACAAATATATCCTGTATGGGGTAAGCTAAGTCATGAGTGAGATAATGTAACAAATGGCTGTAAGCAAAGAAGATTAGATAAGTATATCCTGTATGGGGTAAGCAAAGTCATGAGTGAGATAATGTAACAAATGGCTGGAACCGAAGAAGTTTAGACAAGTATATCCTGTATGGGGTAAGCTAAGTCATGGGTGAGATAATGTAACAGCTGGCTGTAAGCGAAGAAGATTAGATAAGTGTATCCTGTATGGGGTAAGCTAAGTCATGAGTGAGATAATGTAACAAATGGCTGGAACCGAAGCAGTTTAGACAAGTATATCCTGTATGGGGTAAGCTAAGTCATGAGTGAGATAATGTAACAAATGGCTGGAACCGAAGATGTTTAGACAAGTATATCCTGTATGGGGTAAGCTAAGTCATGAGTGAGATAATGTAACAGCTGGCTGTAAGCGAAGAAGATTAGATAAGTATATCCTGTATGGGGTAAGCTAAGTCATGAGTGAGATAATGTAACAAATGGCTGGAACCGAAGAAGTTTGGACAAGTATATCCTGTATGGGGTAAGCTAAGTCATGAGTGAGATAATGTAACAGCTGGCTGTAAGCGAAGAAGATTAGACAAATATATCCTGTATGGGGTAAGCTAAGTCATGAGTGAGATAATGTAACAGCTGGCTGTAAGCGAAGAAGATTAGATAAGTATATCCTGTATAGGGTAAGCTAAGTCATGAGTGAGATAATGTAACAAATGGCTGGAACCGAAGAAGTTTAGACAAGTATATCCTGTATTGGGTAAGCTACGTCATGAATGAGATAATGTAACAGCTGGCTGTAAGCAAAGAAGATTAGACAAATATATCCTGTATGGGGTAAGCTAAGTCATGAGTGAGATAATGTAACAAATGGCTGGAACCGAAGAAGTTTGGACAAGTATATCCTGTATGGGGTAAGCTAAGTCATGAGTGAGATAATGTAACAGCTGGCTGTAAGCGAAGAAGATTAGACAAATATATCCTGTATGGGGTAAGCTAAGTCATGAGTGAGATAATGTAACAGCTGGCTGTAAGCGAAGAAGATTAGATAAGTATATCCTGTATGGGGTAAGCTAAGTCATGAGTGAGATAATGTAACAAATGGCTGGAACCGAAGCAGTTTAGACAAGTATATCCTGTATGGGGTAAGCTAAGTCATGAGTGAGATAATGTAACAAATGGCTGGAACCGAAGATGTTTAGACAAGTATATCCTGTATGGGGTAAGCTAAGTCATGAGTGAGATAATGTAACAGCTGGCTGTAAGCGAAGAAGATTAGATAAGTATATCCTGTATGGGGTAAGCTAAGTCATGAGTGAGATAATGTAACAAATGGCTGGAACCGAAGAAGTTTGGACAAGTATATCCTGTATGGGGTAAGCTAAGTCATGAGTGAGATAATGTAACAGCTGGCTGTAAGCGAAGAAGATTAGACAAATATATCCTGTATGGGGTAAGCTAAGTCATGAGTGAGATAATGTAACAGCTGGCTGTAAGCGAAGAAGATTAGATAAGTATATCCTATATGGGGTAAGCTAAGTCATGAGATAATGTAACAAATGGCTGGAACCGAAGAAGTTTAGACAAGTATATCCTGTATTGGGTAAGCTAAGTCATGAGTGAGATAATGTAACAACTGGCTGGAACCGAAGAAGTTTAGACGAGTATATCCTGTATGGGGTAAGCTAAGTCATGAGTGAGATAATATAACAAATGGCTGGAACTGAAGAACTTTAGGCAAGTATATTCTGTATGGGGTAAGCTAAGTCATGAGTGAGATAATATAACAACTGGCTGGAACCAAAGAAGTTTAGACAAATATATCCTGTATGGGGTAAGCTAAGCAATCACATGATGATGATAATGATCATGAGCGAGTTAATGTAACAACTGGCTGGAACCGAAGACGTTTAGACGAGTATATCCTGTATGGGGTAAGCTAAGTCTTGAGTGAGATAATATAACAACTGGCTGGAACTGAAGAAGTTTAGACGAGTATATCCTGTATGGGGTAAGCTAAGTCATGAGTGAGATAATATAACAAATGGCTGGAACTGAAGAACTTTAGGTAAGTATATTATGTATGGGGTAAGCTAAGTCATGAGTGAGATAATATAACAACTGGCTGGAACCGAAGAAGCTTAGACAAGTATATCCTGTATGGGATAAGCTAAGTCATGAGTGAGATAATATAACAAATGGCTGGAACTGAAGAAGTTTAGACAAGAATATCCTGTATGGGGTAAGCTAAGTCATGAGTGAGATAATGTAACAACTGGCTGTAAGCGAAGAAGATTAGACAAGTATGTCCTGTATGGGGTAAGCTAAGTGATGAGTGAGATAATGTAACAGCTGGCTGTCAGCGAAGATTAGACAAATATATCCTGTATGGGGTAAGCTAAGTCATGAGTGAGATAATGTAACAGCTGGCTGTAAGCGAAGAAGATTAGACAAGTATGTCCTGTATGGGGTAAGCTAAGTGATGAGTGAGATAATGTAACAGCTCGCTGTCAGCGAAGATTAGACAAATATATCCTGTATGGGGTAAGCTAAGTCATGAGTGAGATAATGTAACAGCTGGCTGTAAGTGAAGAAGATTAGACAAATATATCCTGTATGGGGTAAGCTAAGTCATGAGTGAGTTAATGTAACAACTGGCTGTATCCTGTATAGGGTAAGCAATAAATGAATTGCGAATTTCTCGGAATCGATTGTTTGAAAGAAATCATCTTCTGGCACCAGTGTGACAGACCAGACTGTTTGGGGATTCATGCTTCCTGTGGGGCATGGGTTAGTAAAAGAGCATCACTGAAAGGTTTAATTCTGCAGAAATACATCACAGCCCATCAAGGGCCCTTCCAAGCCTAACCTTGGCAAGACTTCCACAAAGGTCAGCAAAGCTAAGGCAGATCCTGGCCTGGCAGAGATAATAAATTAGGCTAGGCACTCCTGCAGACACTGGTTCAGTATGTAGGAAATTCAAATTATAGCAGTGCAGAGAAATATAGAGAGAAAAAAGTATGCAATGCTTAACTTACATATCCTATAAGAAAGAAAGAAAGAAAGAAAGAAAGAAAGAAAGAAAGAAAGAAAGAAAGAAAGAAAAAAAGAAAGGAAGGAAGGAAGGAAGGAAGAGCTATCTGGCAGCCAGCCTAATATCCAGGAGATATACAGACTAGGTGGCCAGCAGTCTAGTAGCCCAATAGACAGACAGACAGACAGACAGACAGACAGACAGACAGACAGACAGACAGACAGACAGACAGACAGACAGACCGGTAGGTAGATAGGCAGGCAGACAGACAGACAGGTAGGCAGACAGACAGGTAGGCAGGAAGACAGACAGGTAGGCAGACAGACAGGTAGGCAGACAGACAGGTAGGCAGGAAGACGTAGGCAGGCAGACAGACAGGTAGGCAGGCAGACAGACAGGTAGGCAGGCCAGACAGGTAGGCAGGCCAGACAGGTAGGCAGACAGACAGACAGGTAGGCAGGCAGACAGACAGGTAGGCAGGCCAGACAGGTAGGCAGGCAGACAGACAGGTAGGCAGACAGATGGATAGGTAGACAGTTAGGCAAACAGACAGGTAGGCAGGCAGACAGATAGGTAGGCACACAGGCTGGCTGGCTGGTGGCGGTCTAGTAATCTGGCAAATAGACAAACTGGCTGGCTGCCTGGCTGACAGTCTAATAGTCCAGCGGACAGACAGACAGGCAGTCTGGTAGACAGTCTATTAGTTCAGCAAACTGACAGACATTGGATATACATAAATATCTACATACAATATTAGGTGTTCTGAACATGTTTGTATTCATGCTTGGCACAAAAGCTATGTTTGTATTTTATGAACATGACCCATCTGAGGATACTAATGACCAAGGCAAACGTCCTGGGGGAAAACGGCCAACTTTCCAATTACACAATCCCTTAGAAATATTGCTAACCACAATCTGGACCGCAAATACTTCAATTTAAAGCACGATATTTAAGGTCACCAGTATTTAACAAGAGGTGGGCGGCTACCTTTCACCGTGTCCTTGTCTCCATTACAGTCGTGTAAGTTATTGACTGGCTGGGCTCGGTAGTGTTAAGGTGGCCTTACTTGAACAGTAACCTCACTAGTATCCAGTGTTAAGTAAAAATATAAAAGGTTGATGTAATCCCCACTACAAACCACTGAAGTAGGGCTTTGGAATGTTAAGATTTTGGCGCATGCCAGGTCGCAGCTGTATGGGGAAGGCCAGCCATTTGTTTCTCTAAGTCAGTGGTTCTCAACTGGTGGGGAATCCCCCCCCCCCCCAGGAGGGAATTTTGGGGTTTCCGGGGGGGGGGGGGGGATGAAGAATATTTCAAGATCGCGTTAATACAAGAACCGATTATTTGATCTTGTTTTTCCCTTCATACTTTACGGTTCTGTACGTCTCACCCTTCTAAAATTCATTTTATAAAGTAAGTAGACCCACAAATGACGTTTTAGACGTCTAGACTTGTTTTAGTATGTGCTTCCATTATTACGTATACTGTGTAGGGGTGGGAGGGGGAATTTTTAGGTAGGAAATACGAAAGGGGGGGGGGGAATGACGTTCTGAAATTATGGTGAAGGGGGGCACGGGCCAAAAAAGGTTGAGAACCACTGCTCTAAGTGGAGTTTATATTCTGCACTAAGCCCATGGTTCACAATGGTGCGGTGGGGCGCGGAGTTTCTGATACAGCGAGGGACGTAATAATTCACAGGGATTGGGTTGGCACTGATGGGCGTACAGGAAAGAAGTAACGATCATTTAGAGACGAAACATTCTAATGCCGGCATTATAACTTTCAATTGTTATACTGCCTAGTTTGTCGCTCACTCGTTTTGAACTCAATCGTAGTCCATACACACTACTTCAAGTAGCACTGGACTGAATTGCGCGTGTGGATTAGCTTTCCCTATTACGAATCCCTCGCCATCAGAAGAACCCACTCGGACTTCAGAGGTACACACCAAGTATGTTCTCTGGTCTGTATTTTTTCATTGTATTTCTGACTACCAATAAAAGTAAGAGCACAGGACTTTCCATTCAACAACAAAAGGACAAAAATGTATACAAACTTCATAACAAGAAATAACAACCCTCACCCCCCAAATTTTTACAGGAATCTAGAATGCTACCAGTAGGACAACGGCGGCATCCATTTTGGCAGCACACATTGGCAGACAAGACAGAAACCACACAAGGTTAACGGTTAGGTCTAATGGAAGAGCAAGCCCTTGAGGTTAAGTGGAGAGATAGTGAAGCCGCCAGGGAGCGCCACTAACACTTGGACGACGAGCTCTTTACTGTTAGAGTTCATTCCTGAACAATTTTCACAGAAGCTGGCTCTAATGAGCTTTCTGGCAATGTTAACTTTCAGCTGTTAGCATACCAGGCCGTGGGGTATGGCTGAACGGTATAGACCCCCTATCAAGCTAGGTTAGTTATGGCTGGAAGATATAGATCTCTGAGCACAGCTAGCTAGGTTAGTTATGGCTGGAAGATATAGATCTCTGAGCACAGCTACCTAGGTTAGTTATGGCTGGAAGATATATATCTCTGAGCACAGCTAGCTAGGTTAGTTATGGCTGGAAGATATAGATCTCTAAGTATAGCAAGTTATATTAATTATGGCTGAGAGAACACTAGCTCCTGTCACACATCAAATAATGAAACCATCAACACTAGCTCCTGTCACACATCAAATAATGAAACCACCAACACTAGCTCCTGTCACACATCAAATAATGAAACCATCAACACTAGCTCCTGTCACACATCAAATAATGAAACCATCAACATTAGCGACAGTCACATATCAAATAATGAAACCATCAACACTAGCGCCTGTCACATATCAAATAATGAAACCA